>SDVU01000311.1:0-15467 GCA_016256075.1 Dictyocoela muelleri | reverse complement strand
CCTTATTTTTTTAATTAATTTTTTACTAATTAATTATTTTTAAATTAATTTATTATTAAAAATTAACTTATTTAATTAATTTTTTTAAATTAATTTATTCAATCTAATTATTTTTGATTTAAATTATTTTTATTTAAATTTATTATATTTAAATTGTTGTTGATTAATTTTCGATTCAAATTTTTCAAAATTCCCCAAATTTTTCCAAAACCCCTAAATTTTTCCAAAACCCCAAAATTTTTCAAAAACTCCAAATTTTACATCATCACCAAGGTACCTTTAGAGTGGGATTTTACCATTTTTTCCTTAAGCATAAAAGTAACTTATGATCCGCCTTAGAGCCCCCTCCCTCAGATTTGAAAATCTTAATTGGTAAGAGCATAGAGTAAGTTTCTTATTCAAATAAGCGTAAAATAACGAGATAAATCTAAATATATAATTTATATCATCCCATCTCATAATACCTTTGATTTTCCAAAAATAGCGCAAAGCTCCATTTTTAGGAAAATCAAGAGTATTATGAGATGGGATGATATTAATTATATATTTAGATTTATCTCGTTATTTTACGCTTATTTGAATAAGAAACTGACTCTATGCTCTTAACAATTGAGATTTTCAAATCTGAGGGTGGGGGCTTTAAGTCGTTTGAGAACCCTTTTTCATACTTTTAGACCAAACTTGCTAGATTTATAGATGATATGCTAATTTTGCGCGATTCATTATTTTAAAACTTATTTTTAACCTTTAGTTTTACATCATATTTTTTTAAACTAAATTTTTTAACCCTTATTTTTTTCCAGTTTTTACAAACTATATTTTTTAACCCGTATTTTTAACCATTATTTACCCAATATTTTAAACCATAATATTTTTCAGCCCATATTTTCAAACCCATATTTTTTTGCTGTATTTTTAACACCATATTTTTCAATTCTTTCTCATTTTCCCCATTATTTTTTATCCTTTTCTTTTTATCCTTGCTTTTTAACCCATATTTTTTAACCAATTTTTTTTTACTCATATTTTTCAACTCATAATTTTCTACCCATAATTTTTAAACCATATTTTTTAACCAAAATTTTTATTATATATATGTTACATGCTGACAACATCCATAGCTGCCAACCCGGAGCATTGTCTCATACCGTGGTCTATGACTTTGGTTCTTGGTGTTCCAATGATACATCACTTCCTAAGCTACCCAGAAGCCCAGCTGTATACGCGATCGCCGTTTTATCAATGACTCAGCAGGATACAGGTAATTGAGGATTTTTAAATTTTTATTTTTATCTACTTTTTGCCGAGATGCACAGCCACACTCATCCCCACACCCAAGAGAGTCACGATGCTTCATTTTCATAGTAGACCAAGTCTTAATCATTATACCACACTGGAACAACTGTTTATTATACTATAATTATATAGTTATGACCGCTTAATGTCATTACCTCAATATTTATTAAAGAGTGACGTCAGCGGGATAAAACCACGATACTTAAATTTTACATTTAAGAGTGTTAACAACTGAGCTATCAGGCCCAAAAATTTTATTCTTTGTTAAAAAAGATGAAAAAAAGTTAGAAAATAGGGTTAAATATTAAGAATACAAATTTAGATGAAATATATGGGGTGAAAAATGTGGATTAAAAAAATTAATCGAAAATAAAATCATAGGAAGATTGATAACATTGGATAAGTGGTCTATAACACTATAAAAATAGGTCTATAATGTGAAAAAAAAGGTCTATAACTTAAAAATTGTGTCTTAACTTTGAAAAAATGTATCTGAACTTCTAAAAGAATGGTGATTATAACTTTGGAAAAATGTGTCTATTAGTTTTTAAATGTGTCATAAAATTAAAAAGAGTTTATAACTATGCAAACCCATGAAAGAGTCCCCCAATATACAAAAAATTAGATCTAAAAAGGTAATTAAAAGGTTAAGTTTTTAAAAAGCTCTACAGAAATATTATCGGGAATCGAATTAATTGTAAATATTTTTTATGAAAATGTAATATATACATAAAAAAATCTGATTTTTAGTTTATATATTTCCATTTTAATAAAAAAAACAATATCAACTCGATTTACAAGAATAAAACCCGAGATATTTTCAAAAACTTAACTTTTTGATTACTTTTCTGGGTCTAATTCATATTCTATTGCGCGACTCCGTACCGATTATTTTAATAAATAAAATTAATATTTTTTATTTTTAATTTAATCTTATAAAATTCGTCTTCTCGTAATTTTCCTCACACCCTTATTTTTCAACTTTTTTAAATCCTAAACTGGATATTTTGGGGAGAACTGTATAAATATTGAAAGAAGCATGATTTCGTCTGTTTAGAAAATGTTTCACTTTGTTTTTTTATATACTCAAAATTACTACTATTTTTGTGGTTTTTTTTTGCGGCTTAAAAAGACCAAATATAGTATTAATTGGGCTTGTTTAGAGTAGAAACTACCATGAGGTAGACATCTTTATAAACAAAGAAATTTTATAAAATTTAATTAATGCCCATATTAATTTTAAATTAATGGATAAAAATTTTTAAATTGTGATGACATGATTTTATTATTAATAAATCTTAAGATATTATCAGCAACAAAAAGATGTTTAAAATGTGATGACACATTTTTTTAAAAAAAAATATAAATTTATAATGCTAAAATACTGATATTCTCGTAACTTTTGTAAATTTAGGCAAAATTTAAAAATTAGAAATTTTAGTATAATTTCATTAAATTTGCTCTTAAATGGCAGATATTAATTATAAGCAATTTAACCTATTTTCAATTTATCAAATGCCACATAATGAAATTAAATTAAAAATTAATGTCAAAAAATTAGTTTGCAACATAAGTTTATAAATAACAGTTTTGGTTTTGTAGCACTTGATTGTACAGATACCAACAATATTAGAAGTTTTTTGGAACGAAATTTAATATTAAAAAATGGTGTTAAAAGATATAATTGAGATAGTTGAATAGTTAAATAAATTTAAAAGAAAAGTATATTTTATTTTATTGGGAGCCGAATTTAAAGATATTTTTATTGATTTATTAATAAATTGTTGAATTGATTGGTTATAATTAATTTTAATTAAAAAAATAATAATTTAATAATTTATTTTTAATTTATTTTTTTAAATTTTAATTAAAGTCCCCCGTTGATGGTAGGCATCTTTCTAAACATGCCCCGTATTAATTATGAGTATATGGAAAACAAACCGAAATATTTCTTAAACAGACGATTTCATGCTTTTCAATATATTTTCATTACCCCCCTCATTTCTTTTGAGTGGCACAAACCGTTGTAGAATCCGATTTTTTTTGTAGTTATTAATTTTATTGACAACTTAGCGTATAAATTTTAGTGAGTTGACGCTAAGGCATTTGCTCAATAAGATTTCTCTGTATTATAAAAAATAATGATTTTTTGTAATAAATTATGTTCAACTGCCTATAAATCATGCTTTTAACTGCAAATTTTATAATTTCACAAAAAAAATATTTTTAAAAAGGTTAATCTGCATGTTGAAAGTTTAAAATAATTATCAAGAATTAATAAAAAATTAATAATTTAAGTTATTTTTTATTAAAATCAAAAAAAATAACTTCTTTAAAAGCATCGAATTATAATTTTTTATACTTATATTATTTTAGCTATTTTTTTTGCTTCTTCTATTGTTTTTTAATCATTTTTGTTATTATTTATTATTTTTTTGAAATATAATTCTACGTCATTTTTGTTCAAATTGTACTTTACTTCTAATTCTAAATATTTCTTTTGAATCATTTTTTGTTCATAATTCCAAATATCATTCAAAAAATCATACGAATTATGATTATTAATAATCAATCGATTAACATACTCCTCACACAAAAATAAATTTTTATTAAAATTAGAATATTTTTCAAAAATTTCTTTGATCTTATCAATTGTTGAAAAATTTATTTCTCCATCTACAGATTTATTGTCTGTTATTGTATCAATTCCAAATTTAGATAAATGATTCTTTATGTTTTTAACCATTTCAAAATTATCTTCTTCATGATAAAATTCTACAAATCCCGAATCAGATAAATTACCATTTCTATCAACAATCCTATGAATTTTAGATTTTCCAAAAATTGCAAAAATTTCTTCTAAGTACGAATTATCGATGTCTCTCTGAATATTTTTAAAAAATATAATATTTCTTTTCATAGGGGTAATTTGATTATCAAGATAAAATCAAAATATCATTTATTGCGAAAAGATTTTATGCACAATTTTATTTATAAATTAAAGGCTGAAAAATAATTTTCAATCCGAGGTGTTTTCGAAAAATTCGTTTTAGACATTTTGTTTATTAGACTTTAAGTTATAAATCACTTTTAAGCTACTTTAAATTTATATGGAATTTTCGTTTTATCAATGATTCACCACGATATAGTTATTTAAGGTTATCACTCTTTCAAGATTTTTTTACTGCTAATTTTACCGAGTTGCGTCGTCACACCATCTCCACACCTAGGAGAGTCCCTTCTGCTTCATTGTCATATTAGACCTGGTCTTAATCAGCTATACCACACTAGAACAACTGTATATTAATACTATATTTCTATAGTTATTCGCCACTTAAAGACATTTTCAATTATTTATTAATGTGACTTTAATAATTCAAACGTCGATACTTAAATTTTACATTCAAGAGTGTTAATCACTGAGCTATCTGGACCCTCAAAATATGTTTATTGTGATAACTCTTAATAGTAAGTATAAATATTATTTTTAAATAGTAAATGTAAATCTTTTTTAAAATTTAATTATTTATTCATTCTTGAATATCAATTCAAATTTTATTTTAAATTGAACCCCAATGGATCCAGAAGAACAAAAAAAAATCAATGAGGAATATAAAATATGGCGAAAAAATGTCCCATTTCTTTATGACTTTATGTTAACACACAGCCTATACTGGCCCACATTAACTGTTCAATTCTTCCCAGAAGCAATAAGAAACGAAGATAAAGGAACAACAACTCAACGGTTGCTACTTAGCACACATACTAGTGGGTCAGACAAGGAATATCTTTTAATAGCAAGTGTTGCCTTTGTTGATGAAATCACGGAAAGTGTGCAATACGAAATGGAAGGTACGTCTAAAATTAAAATTGTTCAGAAAATTGCAGTCAGCCATGAAGTCAACAGAGCTAGATATTCACCAAAAATGTGTAATGTGATTGCAGCACGTAGTGATTCTGAAGATATTCATGTTTATGACTACACTAAACATTTGAATGAATCAGAAAATGGTGCTGATATGGTTTTGAAGGGGCATAAAGGTGGTGGTTATGGTATCAGCTGGAATCCAAATGAAATGGAATTGGTAACTGGCGGTGATGATAAAATTCTATGTCTATTTGACGTATCAGGAAGAGAAAGAATTGTACACGCCAAAAACGTGTTTGCAGGGCATACTGCAGTGATAAATGATTGTAGTTTTGGAAGTAATGGGCTCATTGGCAGTTGCGGTGATGACAGAAAATTGATTTTATGGGATTCTCGCACCAATTCTCCAGTCAATATTTTAGAAAATGCTCACGCTTCAGACATCCACTCAATCGTTTTCAACCAAAAAGATCAAAATCTGATAGCAACAGGATCGGCAGATGGGTCAATAAAAATATGGGATACGCGAAATTTAAAAGCATTAGCCACACTTCTCCAACACAAAAAGGCCATAATGCAACTTGAATGGAATCCTCATTTTTCATCTATCCTGGCAAGTTCAAGTGCTGATAGACGTGTTTGTATTTGGGATATATCTAAAGTAGGGCAAATTACCAAAGATGAGTTTCCACCTGAACTTATTTTTCTTCATGGAGGTCATACGAATAATGTTTGTGATATTTCTTGGAATCCTCTTGAACCTTTTGAAATTGCAAGTGTGGCAGAAGACAACATTTTGCAGATTTGGCAGATGTGCGCAAAGAAATAATTTTTAAATCAAAAATATGATTAAAAAATATTTTTAAAATATTTCATTATTTTAGTTCGACTTAAATTTTAATGGTTTGAATTTATGTTTGTTAATTATTGGTGTTTTATATTACCAGTGTTTTGGATCAAAACTTATATAAATTTCTGTGATTAAGTAATTTTTTGCTGTATTCTCAATTTATTTGATAAAATTATAGATTGAAAAATTTGAATAGCAAATTGGGATTTTATGTTTAAAAAACGCTTCCTCTATCATGAAATTAATCTAATTTAAAAAATCATTTGTAAATAGATGTATATTTTTTGTCACTAAAAAAAAAGGAAAAAAAAGATCGAATGGAACAAAAAAAACTATTATATATTACATGCTGACAACATCCATAGCTGCCAACCCGGAAAGCTGTCTCCCACCTTGGATCTGTTACCTTTGGTTCTTGGTGTTCCAATAATAAGTCACTTCCTAAGCTAAATAGAAACCCAGCTGTATAAGAGATTTTCATTTTATCAATGACTCAGCAGGATAAATGTAATTAGTAGCTTTTTCATGATATTTTATTTATCACTAATTTTTGCCGAGATGCATCGCCGCACTATCCCACGCACTTAGGAGAGTCCCTTCTGCTTCATTTTCATATTAGACTAAGTCTTAATCAGCTATACTACACTGGAACAACTGTATATTAAGCTATATTTCTATACTTTTTGTCCGCTTAATATCAATCCCTCATTATTTATTAAACAGAGACGTCAGCAGGATTCGAACCACGATACTTAATTTTTACATTCAAGAGTGTAAACAAGTGGACGGCAACGACCGGTCCGTGGAAAAAAATTTGCCGATCCGTGGAAAAAAAAATTTGCCGTTTCGATCAGAAAATTTTACCGGTCAGCGGATAATATATATAAACATATTATGTCGCACGCCAAGCGCGCGGCATATGCGGGTTACGAGACATTTTAATTTTTTATTAAAAATATCACCAGGAGAATTCGAAACCAGAAGTCAAACTGAATCATAATTCTACAAATACCTACACTATGAAAACAGAAATTATATTTTTTAATATAATTAAATATTATATATAGTTTTATTAAATAATAATAAAAATTTATAATCAATAAAAAAATAAATATTGAATATTTTCAAATAAAGAAGAAAACAAAACTACAATACTTAAAAAAATTATTTCTAATATAATTAAAAATATTCAATAATTATTTCATATTGATTATATATTTTTTGTACATGATAGATCACAAAATTTGGACGAAACCATCTGGTATTAAATTTTCCGCCAGTAATGCAATTAAATATAAAAAATTCTAAATTTTATAAAAGAAAATAAAAATAACACTCAATAAAATATTAATCAAATTTAATTTTTTTTTTCGAAATAAAAATTACATTTGTTATAGTAATAATATATTTAATACATATAATTTTTTTATTCTTAAAAGTATTTCACTTTAATAATAAGTTATTTATGATAAACTCTTAACATAACTCTGATCAGTATCAATCCTTTAATTTGTCCTGTAATAATTCGAGACTATATTTAATTTTTATTATTATTTAATAAAACTATATATAAATATTTAATTATATTAAAAAAATATAATTTTAGTTTTCATAGTGTAGGTATTTGTAGAATAATAATTTAGATTGTGCTACTGGTTAGATCATTTCTGGTGACCTTTTTCTGAACCCATAAAACATTTTAAATAAAAATTTCGCTTCAAGCGCATATGTCGCGCGCTTGGCGCGCGGATATTACACGTTAACAACATCCATACTTGCCTAACTAAAGAGTTATCACCTAGCATAGTCTTTTTATCTTTAGTCGCCCCTTTTCACGTAATACGTCACTCATAAGCTAAACAGAAGCTCAGGTGTATACATGATTTCCGTACTTTCAATAACTCAGCAGGACACGAGTAATTAGAGGCTGTTTCATGGGTTTTCAATTTTCACATCTTTTTGCATAGATACGTCACCGCAGTCATCTTCACAGCTACATGAACCTCTTATGGTTTATTTTCATATTAGACCAAGTCTGAATCAGCCATACCACACTGGAACAACTTTATATTAATACTATGGTTATATAATTATTGATCGCATAATCTCAACCCTATTTATTTATTTATTAAGTGAAGACGGCGGAATTACAACCCCGATGCATAATTTTTACATAAAAGAGTGTTAAACACTATGCAATCTCGCAAGTTTAGGATTTTATGTTAGGTGTTTGTTCAATTTTGATATAAAAATAATTGTATTTTTTTGTCTTCCGCGATTTTTTTATACTTGGACCGGTCCGCGAATTTTTTTTTACACTGTTACCGAGCCGTATGGAAAAAAAGGTTAAAGACCAATGGTGTAAACCACTAGGCTAGCTGGCCTATCAAAAAAGAGGAATTATAATAACAGTCAATTCGTTTTAACAAATGTCGCGAGCGTAGGGTGCAACCGGTTTCGATTCCACTAAATACATGTTTTTTTCTCTTAATATATTAATAATAAATATATTATCAATGATAAACATATGAATATATAGAGTAAATTTTGTAAAATTTGTCATTTATGAAAATTTTCCATTTCTTAAATTTGCCATTTTTCTGAAATTTACAATGAATTTTTATAAAAAAAACACAAATTTAAAACCAAATCGTTCAGTGTTAACACTCTTGAATGTGAAATTAAAGTATCGTGGTTCGAATTCGGTTACGTCACTCTTAAATAAATAATAATGAATGACATTAAGCGGTCATAACTACATAATTATAGTATAAAATATTGTTGTTCAATATGGTATAGCTGATTAAGACTTGGAATAATATGAAAATGAAGTAGAAGGGACTCTCCTAGGTGTAGGGATAGTGCGGCGACGTCTCGGCAAAAAGTAGTGATAAATAAAATATCATGGAAAAGCCTCTAATTACCTGTATCTTGCCGAGTAATTGATAAAAAAAAAATCGTGTATACAACCGGACATCGCGGCAGCTTAGGAAGTGACGTATTATTAGAACAACAAGAACAAAAGGTCTAAAAACTATGGTAGGAGACAAGCACGTGTTAGCAGCTAATGATATTGTCAACATGTTATAAACACGAGACATTTTACTTTTTCTTTTATTTTATATTTATATATTTTTATAATATTTTTTTTGATTTTGCAAGAATTTTTTAAATTTTTAATTTTTTCTTGCATCACAAAACCTCGAACCCAGATAGTGCAGTTGTACAAATGTTACTAACCACTCGGCCAATTAACCTATAAACTTTAAAACAATTATAAATAATTATATAAATTAATTTAAAATAAAATTTTAGAAAAATGTAGATTTAAATAGTAATTATTTATTATTAATGAATAGATAAATAAATTTTTATCAATTAAAAATAGGTTAATGTTTAAGATAAGGTTCTTATAAATGAAGTATTCTTTAATAACATAAGTTTATTAAATGTATAAGTTTTGAATTAAAACCAAAAAAAAAACAATTATGGTATAATTATTTCAAATGACAATGTTAAAGTTGAATATAAAGATTTTTATAAAGAAATTTAATAAAGTTTTATTAATAAAATTTAATACAAAATTAATGCAAGTTCATTTTTAAATATATATATTAAATCAAAATTTTTGGTAGTCTAGTCGAGTGGTTAACAACATTCGTTCAACTTGAACCATCTGGGTTCGAGTCCCGGTGTTGCAAGAAAAAATTAAAAATTATTGCAAAATAAAAAAATGTAAATATAAAATATAAAAAAAATGTAATTATAAAATATAAAAAAAATAAAATGTCAAATATAAAAAAAGGTAAAATGTCTAGCGTTTGGTATATGTTACGCGCTGCGCCGTGACATAATATATAATTTAAATCTTAATAAAATTCATAAATTATCCATTTCTAAAATTCGTCACAATTTATTCATAAAAATAGCAGATAAACATTTGTTAAAAAAAAGAAATAATTAAATACAAACATCTTAATAAGCAAACAACTTGCACATCATTGGCAGAATATTTTTCAAATAAATTTTAACTTGTAATCGCCAGAAGAAAAATAAATTATATATTAAACAATGCGACAGATATTTAAAAAAAGTGCGAGAAAAATGGTGGGTATAACATAACAGATAATAGATTAAAATACCCTATGTTAAATTAAAATACCCATGTTAAGTTAAAATACCCGATGTTAGATTAAAATGCCCGATGTTAGATTAAAATATCCTATTTTAGATTAAAATACCCGATTTTAGATTAAAATACCCGATGTTAGATTAAAATACCCGATGTTAGATTAAAATACTCGATGTTAGATTAAAAATTGAAAGATTATGTCGAATTTATGGAATCAAAAGGTGCTATAATTAATGATAATATCCCAAAAAGATAGCTGTTTCATTTTGAGAACGAATTGAACTTTCTAAATTTAAAAACTCTTCGGGATATCTTGAAAAATTTAAAAAAATTGCCTTGAAAAAATAGCCAGTGAACATTTAATATGTCGAAAGAAAATCATGAATATTTTATAAATATGGTAAAGAACCAATAAATACATATGGAATTAAAAAAAATTTAAATCTTGATGAAACAGGAAATTTTTATAAAATAATGCGTTAAAAAACAATTTGCAAGAATTTAAAGCCTGGATTTAAAAATTTTAAAAATAGGATATTAGTAATTTTATGTCAAATTTCAATAGGAGCGAAAAATTAAAACCAGTAGTAATTAGAAAATATATACACCTAGATGCTATAAATATTTTAATATAAGTTTTTACGTGGAATATCATTTTTATCTCAAACCATGGATGACACAAGATATTTTCAATCAATTTTTTTGGAGATCTTGTTCTGAAATGAAATGCAAAGTATCGAAAAAATATTATTACTACACGATAACTGCCTATTACATAAAGTTAAGATCAAAATTATGTATACCGATTTGGTTTATTCGCCGAAAAGGCAGCCCCGATTTTCGCCTTATGCGAAAATCCGGATTTTGCCTTAATAATATATCCGGATTTTTGCTTTAAGAATATACCAGGATTTTCGCCTTGAGAATAATAGTCCGAAAACTCTCCGGAGGAAAGTTTTTTGATAAACCTTTTAAAAATCCAGAAACTCTTTTGCAAATTTCAATTAAATAATTGCACATAAAATAGATATTTAAAATTAATAAATAATATTAAACTGAATACATCAAAAATAATTTAATTTATAAATTTATAGTTTATAATTTCATCAAGGTAACAGAAAAATACAAATTAATTAAAGTTTATGCACTTATTACTTAATTCTCAATTTCAAAACTTTTCATTTTAGATAATTGTTTTCCTGTCATCAAATTTTTTATGATATTTTTTTCCTGAAATTTTAATATATCAATAATTTTGCCAATATTTTCTGAGTTACGAATTATAAATGAGTTTAAATAGGTATTGTGTGCTTCTTGAATGTTAGTTGTAGGTATGTTCTATAAAATCACTGACCGATAACTCTCCTAAGGTTTGTTATCACACTCGGGTGTAAATATTCAAACTACAATGAATTTGAATTTTTATTTTTCCCTTGATAAATTATAAATCATAAATTTATAAATTAAATTATTTCTGATGTATTCAATTTAATATTATTTATTCATTTTAAATATCTATTTTATGTGTAATTATTTAATTGAAATTTGCAAGAGAAATTTCGGTTTTTTAAAAATTTTATCCGAAGACTCTCCTCCGGAGAGTTTTCGAACTAACTTTCTCAAGGAAAAAATCCGGATATTTTCTTAAGGCAAAAATCCGGATTTTCGCCTAAGGCGGAAATCGGGGCTGCTTTTACTAAACGATAACTGCCTGGTACAAAAAGTTAACATCAATATTATACATATCGAATTGGTTTATTCGCCGAAAAATTCTACAGGTATTCTACAACTTATGGTTCCGGGTATTATAAAATGTTTTAAAAGGTTCTTTATCAATATAAGCTGAATGATATGTTATAAAATGTCAAAAAAGGATTTGATGTTTACGAATCCCATAAAAAAATACTAAAAAGAGGCTATAAACTATACGTATTACGCTTGAAACGAAATTTTAGATCAAAGAATATATAATCGCTAAAAAATTTTATAAATACAAAAGTAGAATTCGAAATATTTCATATTGAAAAATTATCATGAATTTGTAAAAAAACGAAATTTATGATAAAATTGTAGATGAAAAATTTTTAGATATAAATTACACTGAAAATGATGATATTTTATTCGGCGATAAAGGTGATGAAATTATTAAAATAAAAAGCGATCCTGATAATATTATATCGAAATTTTCAAAATTAAATGAAAAAAATAATAGCCGATGATATGTTTAAAAAATATTTACGCAATATTCTTAAATACAGTTCATCCTCAAAATATCTCCAAAATCGGGGAAAATTAATTTAATTGAGATAAATCGAGGGTGGAGATAAATCGAGGGCAGAGCCAAATCAAGGTTGGGGATAAAATGAGGAAAAGGTATAAATTAAATTATCTAAAATAAGTAAATAAATAATTAATAAAACATTGTTTACATATTTTTATAGTTTTTGGTCAATGAATTGTGGCACTGGGTTTAAACGTAAATGTAACCTTCCAACCATCAGCAGTTACCGAAAAACGGCAAAAAAACAACACGAGTGCGTTTTCATATACTATTACCTCTAACTTTTATTTATTTAAATGAGCAATATTTAAATAAAAAATAAAGTGAAATTTATAAAACTCAAAAATATCGAAAATTTAGATCCATAAAAACGTTTTTATTTGTCCAAAAAGTTTATTTCTTCGATAAGAAATCAGATATTTTCATTTGTTTACTTTTAATTTTCTTTTTGGATAAAAAATCATGTAAGTTATGAATTGAATTTAATATTTTTTCATCGTCACAATCTGATAATATAAAAGATTTCAACACCTCATAAGATTTTAAAACATCACTAAATGAAATATTTTTCCCTTCTTCCGAAATTTCATTTTGTATATTTTCCTTGGCTTCCTCTCTTTCTAAAACTTCTACATCTGTCATATCGAATTGAGCATTAGAATTATTAAAATGATCAATAGTAACGTCACTCTTTTGGGTTGAAAATTTCAAATCTGCTTCAAATTTAAAAATATCATTTTCGATATTATTATCAAAATTATCTAATATTTCTTGTGGTTCGATTGGATCGATAATATTAAGACTATTTATGTATTCTTTTAAATTATCCATATCCCCGTCATCATTTTTTTCATTTGCCAAACCCAACGCTTTTTTCCAGCATTTTGAAATGCAAGTAGATTTAATATCTTTCCAGGCCCAATAAATGAAAATTATGGCATCTTTTAAAGTTATTTTTTTATATATTTCTTCTACCGATGGATATTCATCAAGTTTAATTAATACATCGCTTAATTGATTTTTATAATATTTTGATTTAAAACTTCGAATAATTTTACAATCTAAAGGCTGAAATATTGAAGTGGCGTTTTTTGGTAAATATACGAGTTCAATATTTTTTAAGGTTTTAGAGACTTTATGACTTGGGCAATTATCTAAAATAAGCAAGATTTTTCTTTTTTGACGTTCCATTTCATTAGATAAATTAAATAACCATTGTGTAAAAATTTCTGACGTCATCCACGCACTATTGTTGAACTCATAGTTGATCATATCATTGTATTTAAAATTTTTAAAACACCTAGGCTTGTTAAATTTTCCAATAACAAGGGGCTTTATTTTCTCGGTGCCTGTTGAGTTTACACATAAAAGTATCGAAATTCTATCTCTATGCAATTTTGAACCATGTCTAACTTTGCTTACGAGACTTTTAGATGGCATAATCTTGTAGAAGAGAGCTGTTTCATCGCAATTAAAGATGTCTTCTGGCCTATAGTCTCTCATCTTTTCATGCAAATGTTTTGAAAATTCTTCAAAGTTTTCTCTTTTCACAAAAAGAGATTCACCTGTTAACGATTTAGATGAGATCCCATGTCGCTTTTTAAATTTTTGGATCCATCCATTGGAAGCGTGAAAGTTTTTTATTTTTAAATTTTCGGCTATATTTAAAGCCTTCGATCTTATAATTTCTTCATTGTATACACAACCTTTAGCTTCGAGATAAGAAAGCCATTGAAAAAGCTGTTTTTCTATCTCTTCATATTTACGTACCGATAAAATATTTTTTCGGTCCGAATTATTTAAAAATGCCTTTAAAATAAAATTTTTATTTTTTATGAAATCAAATATTGATCTCCTAGATATTTTTTTATTAAATCGCTCGGAAAATATCTCTGCAATTCGTGTATGTGATGTTTTTTGGTTTGATTCGGCATATTTGATAATTTCAATTTTTTCTTCAAGTGAAAACCTGCATCTTTTAATCTTCATTTGCAGATGGGAAAAAAAATCAAAAAAAATAGTGGAGTTATTTCGAGGGTGGAGTTATTTAGAAAGTGGAGTTATTTCGAGGGTGGAGTTATTTCGAGGGTGGAGTTATTTCGAAGTGGAGTTATTTCGAAGTGGAGTTATTTCGAGGGTGGAGTTATTTCGAGGGTGGAGTTATTTCGAGGTATTTATTAATGATTAACCATGAAAAACATAAATCTGTTGAGATAAATCGAGGGTGGAGATAAATCGAGGTGGAGATAAATCGAGGGTATACTGTATATTTTTATTTTTCGAAATTAATATTTTTGATGATCAAAAATGTTTTTAATATGATTTTGTCTAAATTAAAATTAATAAACATAAACAAAAAACATTTGGGTCTTATTATTTAAATTTAACAAATATAAACCCACCATGAATAAAAATCAATTAAAATTTATAATTATATTGAATTTATGAATAACTTAATATTGAATCAATTTTTTTTTGTTTTGAAAAAAAATTATAAAAAAATATAAAATTCGAAAAAATATTTTTTTTTCATTAAAAAAAATAAATTTTAATGATAATTTGAAAATAAAAAATAAAAAAAATTAATTGTACGTTTTCATATCAATCAAACTTGCTATCGCTCTGAGATGATTTATTTTTTTTCATTTCCACTTTTAAGAATTAATTTGATTGATTTATTTCTTTCGGTTATTAAATAATCGCCATTTTGAGTATATAAAATTTTCACGATATTAAAATTCGCCTTTCTCTGTTCTCTCAATAATTATAAACCTTTTATTTTATTATGGGGTGTGCGATTCTTATATTCATATTTAATCCTCTATGTAAACCTTCTATGTATTTGTTGTCATTGGATCTAAATTTAGGTACTAGCACCAGAATACAGAAAATTTTTTGATAGTGAATTTCCTTTTATAGAAACCGTTAATTAAATATATATGTATACCTTGTTATACTAATTGTCTTCCAGTATTTTTTATTATATCTATAAATAGAAAATATATAAGATACCAAAAATTTTCCGAAGGAAAATTTTCGA
>SDVU01000310.1:0-15487 GCA_016256075.1 Dictyocoela muelleri | reverse complement strand
ACTATATATTGCTACTATATTTAAATAGTTATTGACCGCTTACTGCCAATCTTAATTATTTATTAAAGAGTTAAATCGGCGGGATTCGAATCTCGATACCCAATTTTCACATTCAATAGTGTTAACCTCTAGCTATCAGGCCCCATGTCTGAAATCGATGTAAAAAATTCATCGTATAACTAAATTTTTTGATTTATTTCTATTAAATAAAATTTTAAAAATACCTTATGTCAAGAACAAGAGATTTTTTATTTTTTTTTTCATTTTTTAAATTTTTTTTTTAATTTTTTAAAATTTTTAATAAATTGAAAAATCTCTTGTTATTGGCTTGTGCCAAAGATGCCAACTCGCCGGCGGAGTTATTATAAAAAAATAATTTATAGTTAAAAATATTGATACCTAAATTTTTTACAGATAAATATAAATATCTAACCCTCCAAAATGTAAATTTTTAATTTTAAAAAAATCTACGTTGAAAAGAAAAATATTCATTCACGAAGGTTTTTTATATAATCTAGCAAATCTCTTGTGGTTGGTTATAGATGGCGAGGTGGGAATCTAAAATGTTGTATGAGGATATTTATTGAGGATAATAAGTGTATTTTGCGAGAAACAATTATACAGTCATCTTCCAGATTTTACAAAAAGTTTCGTTTGATTAAAGTAATTTCTGAAATAAAAGAAATGATGCTAGAGAAACACCAAAATAATAGCGACTGCTGTGACCCAAAATGTTGATTAGGCTGTATTAAAAAAATAAGAAATATTAAGAACTTGTTGAAAGTCCCAGTTAAACAACGAAGGTAATTTTTTTTGCTTAAATGATTTGCTAAATTGGAATTTTGATGATTAAAAGTAAATTAATTATTAATATAATAAAATTTTAGTAAAAAAAATTATAATGATCATACCGGTGAGTTGGCATCTTTTTTTTTCGGCGAGTTGGAGCTCACCAGTAATCGAGCAAGATTCTTCCAGTGACAACGACTCTCCAATCGAATTTGATTTTCTGAATGTAACTTTGATGATAAATGCCTCTTAAGCGATCTTGCGTCTGCTTTGAATTAAAAGAAATGCACCTATTTCAAAAACGCAAATCACCTCCTCATTGAATATTTTGAATGATTTGTTTTCTCTAAAAACTTTTTAGGCGATATAAAAGTTCCAATTAGCTTCATTTTTAGGGTAAAAAAATGTAGGCAAAAATAACGGTTTTTTGTTAAAAATTTTTTATAATGCTAGATTTTCACGAAAATGTCTTCTGCAGGCATTTCACCGGGCTTTATTTATGACAAGCGAAAATTATGGCAAATTAAATTATGACAAACGGGAAATAAGGCAAATGGGAATTATGACAAGCGGGAATTATGACAAGCGGGGAGTTACCATATAGGGTACTGGGTGATTTTTTAATATTTTGATTTTAGATTTAGGGTTTATAAGGTAGAGCCTATAGGATTTTTATGTGATCCGATTTTGGAAAAAAAATAAATGTAAATGATGTTTAAATTTTTTACTTTTAAACTTTTTTAAAAAATTTACTAATTTTATTTCTGCATTTGGCATTTGTTCTTTTTTTTATTTTTTCTGTAAAATTTCTATGAAAAAAAGAAATTTAGAATTTTTTTCAAAGGAGGGGAAAATTTGGGGTTTAGTCCAAATAGGGGAAATTTGAGGGTTTTGGGGAAATACAGTAAATTTATTATAGTTAAATAAATATAATGATTTTAGTGTAGGTACCTATTTGAAACGTGTTTGTTATCATTACTGTAAGACCTATGTTTTTTTAGTAAGGTATTTATAAGGTTATGGGGGATTTGAGGTTGGGGGGGTATTTTTAAGCTTATTGATTTACGATTTAGGGTTATGGTTATGTGGATTTATAAGGATTAGGACCTGGGTCATTTTTATGTGATCCGATTTGGGAAAATAAATAAATGTAAATGCCGTTTGACTTTTTGACTTTTAAACTTTTTTTTAAAATTTACTAATTTTATTTTGCATTTGGAATATGTTCTTTTTTTTTTCTTTTTTATTTTTTATGTAAAATTTCCATGAAAAAGGAAATTAAGAAAATTTTTTTCAAAGGGGGAAAAATTTGAGGGTTAAGTCAAAAAGGGGGGAATTCGGAGGTTGATCTAATTCTTTAGCCTTTGTGTATTGGAATTATGGAATCTTTTTTTAAAAATCATTACATCAATTCCAGAACACTTACATAGATTAAAAATAACTCTTAACCTGTGATTTTACAAGTTTAATTTCGTTTAATATCAAGTATGAAATAATTTTAATATCCATAGCTTTGAATTGAATTATAGAAGAACCTATAACAAATTGGTTTTTGAAAGGGTTAAGTTATTAACCTTAATTTGAATAGGCGTCGGAAAAAAATTTATCTATACCAACGGTTATTGAAAATGTTTAGAAAATGTATACAATACAATGTGTTAATCGAGTTCAATATAGAAGATGATAATGCGATAGAAGATCGTTTAGAGACAAGACCATCGAGGGATGTAGTATAATAAGCGCTACAGCATTTTGATGCATTTTATCAGCTATCCACAAAAAATATCGACTCCCAGACTAAAAGAGCAAATGATTCTGAAAATCAGCCATCTTAGAGAAATGAATTAAAATTTCGCTTTTGGTAGAAAATAACTAGTACTAACCCGCTTTAGGGACGCCAGAAAATTTAAGATGACAAGAAACCGAAAATATAACCGATATCCCAAATTATTTGTTGTTCAATAATCCTGCAGCATTTTGTTAAATTAGTCAAATATTTATACTTTTTCCCAATTTGGAAAAGCCAAAATAGAAAAAATTATAAATATTTGACTAATTTAACAAAATGCTACAGGATTATTAAACAACAGATAATTTGGGATGTCAGTTATATTTTAGGTTTCTTGTCATCTTAAATTTTATGGCGTCCCTAGAGCGGGTTAGTACCAAATAACTGATTATATTGAGAATTAAGGAAAAAAAGGAGATCGATTAAACTATTTAATGTTAAGTGTTATTATTTTATTGTAAATTTCATAATTATAGAATTCATTGTTTTTTTTCTAAAAAACCTTAAAAATAAAAACCTCTTGTTTGGAATTTTTTTAAAAAAATATAACTCCAAATAGATGCTACACTGTATTTCTATAAATTTTAAAAAAACAATAAAATATACGTAAATAATAATATTATTTTGTAAAATGAAAAAATACAGTGAATAGAACATTATTTGACTTATGTTACCGATAAATATATGTCTTATAAACTTTAGAATTAATATAAAAACTTATAAAATCTAATAAAGTTATAAATTATAATTCTTCAATATAAGAACTCATATAAAAAAATTAAACTATTATATCAATACAGCACATTAAGTTACATGATGTTTTAAAAATACAGGCAGATCTCCTTAATGTGAACACTAACTTTCAAACATTTAGACATGTTCACATTAAACATAATGTGAACACTGATGGAAATAAATGTGTCGTGTTACATTAAATTTAATGTGAAAAATTCATAAATTTATTATTAATATCAAAACTAAGGTTATTTCAAATTTTAATGAGATAATCTGTTACTTTCGAATTTTTTTTGTTTATTATTTTACTATTGCATTATTTAAATGAAAATTTTGTCTAATTTTTATAAAAATTATTTTAAAACCTACTCTCCGCTTTGTCGAGATAATAATATACTTCTATAGTGGTAATATTATTATTTTCATGTTTATTAATCTCAACAATAGACTTGTCATCTTTAAACATGGTATCCGAACATTGATATAAATTAGCCCTAAATTGTTTATCATCGTAATATTTGACAAAAAGACGAGTCCTTTTGAGTCCGCATTAATACATGAAATTTTGAGTTGTCACATAACGTTTGCATTTTCAAATGCTTTAATAAAACGATTTCTTATTGCATTCTCGGTTATATCTAACCATGCTTTATATATAAAGCCCATTAAATCGTATAAATCCAGTTTTGATTATATCATAATATCTTAATCCTTCAGCATCCGATTCATCGATTTCAAATAAAATTTTATATTCAAATATCTATTATAAACATTCTTAAAATTTTTTTATACTTGATTTTACGAGTAAATTAGTGATTTTACTTTAGGTAAAAAAAACATAATCTAGAAATTTGCGAAATCGGAATCAATAGGATGGAGTTGTGAATTATCTAGAATATCCAATATTATACGATTATTACATTTTATTGTTTCATTTCAACTAATTGAAGATTAATAAATCATACTAAGAGTATTCAAGATTAAATTTTTTTATATTTAAATTAAGATTACTGATATTTTTGAATTAAAAAACAGAATTTTTTGATTTTCCTATAAATATAGGATAGAAATTCTTATATTTAAAATTACACAAAAAATATTTTCGGTCTTATTTTGGGATGCATTACAGATGCTTTATCTTGTTCATAAACGATCAATGTTATATTTATTGTATGTATACAATATATTCTCGTCTCATTAGCATTAAATACATCTTTTAAATACAATTAATTAAGTTAAAATATGTAAAAAGTTCTAAAATTTTCAAAAACATCATTCTTTATAATTCAGATCTATTTACAATGTTTATTGGCTTTATACTATGTTTTTTTTATAATTTCACACATGCAGCTATAATATACGAAAATTTTGTACATTAATTTTTTCAGAAAGTCTAAAAGCCACCTCTTTTAAGTTATATTGCGAGAATATAATATTTATGACACTTTTATTACACGTATATTTTATGATCAAAAGAAAATATCTATGTAGAGTGTCTATTCATTATAACAGACTATGTTTGTTTTGGTATTATTAGAATATAAAGGCTAATTATTATCTTAAATTGTATTATATATTCACAATAAAGATATTTCATTGTTATTTAACAGCGACTTTGAGCCTACAGTTTAAGTTTTTTCCAAAAAAAATATATTTTGATCTTCTATTTTATTGTTAAATCCTTTATTTTCATTTTTATTATGTGTTCATAATATAAAGGAAAAAAAACAGCTTTTAAATATATGTAAAAATAATTTTTTTTGAGTGTTCATGTTCAGAACAAGAATTTGCCAGATTTAAAGTGAACATATAGTATGTTTTATAACAGATAGATAAAAATATAGAGTCTTGTGTTCATAATAAGCTGTGTTCATATAAGAGAGCGTTAATATTAAGGAGATCTGTCTATATTATCACATGGAAATCTCTTTATTGTTAAAGTAAAGCTGAAACTAGTTCTAATAGTGTTATATATCATAAAAATTGAGAATATGAATGCTTTTTTTGTTATTAAGTATACCAATACTACTTTATTTTGCACTAATTTAAAGTGTCAGATAGCTCAGGAGGGTACAACTTTCACCACAAATTTAAGTATACTGGTATAAATATCGCTGAAGTCTCTTTTTTAAACATTAGGAATGACATTAAGAGGTAAATAGCTATATATCAGCAATATAAAGTTGTTTATTGTGGTATAGCAGATTAAAACGAGTCTAATATGACAATAAAGCTAGAAAGAGCAGATGTAGGATGAGCGTGGTAACTATTGAAAAAAACAGTAATGAAACTAAAAAATTAATGAAAAGTCTCGAATTACCTGTATACTGGTGAGTAATTGATATAATAAAAATTCCTTATACAGCAGAGATCTGTGTAGTTTAAAAGCAAAGTCGATCTTAATCATTTTAAACCCCGCTATTGGGTGAAATACCGCATTAATTTTGATGAAATATATATATTGGAGGGTAAATCAAAGAGTTGTTATGAGAGAGCATGTTTTTAGTTTGTTAATAACTATAATTCTGTATAATTATAATATTCCCTTTCTATAAAGATAATCATTATACACAATTGTGGTTATATAACAAGCTAAAACACACTCTCTATAGTAACTCTTCGATTTACCTCCACATATTTATACATTTTGAAGCCAAATTTAAGCGTTATTTTTAATCATATTACGATTTTTTTAAAAATATTGCCGGGTCCTCATCATATATGACTTTTTAGACCAATAATTTAATATATAAAGATTTAGCGAAACTTTCTTATTTGAACTTTTAAATTGATTACGACTCTTTCAATGCAGGGTCTGAATTTTCGGTTTTTTATTTATAGCTTTCAGATAAATAATTTTAAAAGTTACTCAATTTCTTTCAAATGTGAAATGTTTTGTGTTAGAATTTTTTCTTAAAATTCTGAACTACATGAGTTTTAATTACAAAATTTTCAATTCTAATGGTTTCTGTACCATTACATCCTCCCCTCTCTGAAAAAATTTTATATTCTTTATTGCGGATTTTTAATTGCAACTCTTTCCTCAACTAATACGCTATTTCCGCTTTTAGAAAGTTCAATAATCCTGTATAGACCTTCGATCTTTGTATTTATTTTTTCTTTATTAAATGTTTTTAGTTAGATTGAATCTTTCTCATTGAATTTTAACAAGTTTTTAATTTTTATATTAGACCATAGTTCTTTTCTTCTTGTCATTTTATTTTTTCATTCTTTATAATTTTTATTAAGATTATTTGTTGAGTGGTTATGATCGTTTTTTTAAGAAAAGCTTAAATGGAGAATATCCAATCGAAAAATTGTTATTCAGCCTTATTCTTATCCATATGTTTATACGAGCTTTTTTTAGATTTATACTTCTAAATAAACGCAACGAGACTGAAATTCACCTTTTTATTTTTTCGATTATTGAATTCCCCGTCGGGTTATGAGGTGATGTGAATAGATGTTTAATTTAGTATTCTTTTCATTAAATTATTGAATTTAGATGACTTCAATTGCCTCCCGGTGTCTTTTAGACATTTCAGGTGTATTTGATGATGTTCAAACCACATTTCTTCTTAATAATTGTAAATGGTCGCAGAGTTTATGTCATTAATTTGATCTCCGAATATATTGAAAATATATCAGTGCAACGAGTATATAAAAGCCTTCTTTGATAATTTTAGAATAAAATTTGAATATTTTGATAGGTCTCTTAATATTAACAGCCATGATTTTCTTTCGAATAATGGTTTGGTGTCGAATTTATTTGATAAAACACTTTTGGTAAATTTATTCTCGGTATGGCATTTATGACAATTTTTCGTTTTTTTTCTAAATAATATTTTTAAGTTTTTGATGTTTGGATATTTATTTAAAGTGTTCAACATTTTATTTTTTCCAGGATGTATCAAGTAAATGTAGAATTTTCTAGATGTGTTTAAATTTTGGGTGAGTTGTGTTGTTTGGATACAACATCGTTGATAATCTTTATTAAATTCGTAATTACGTAAATTTTTTCATTGTTATTTGATATTTCAACCACGATTCTAGAAAGTGTATCTGCATCACTATTTTATCTGCTTGTTATATGTTTAAGTGTGTAGTCGTGTTCTTCGAGTAGTAGTAACCAGCGATGCTTTATTTGTGTGAGATCCCCTTTAAATAGCATATTTTTGTTTTCAGCAAATATGTTTACTTTTGATACAAAAATTAATGGTATAAAGTGTTCATGAAGTCTAGTATCACCAAGGCTTTTTTCTCAACAATTGTATAATTCATTTAAGATCCTTTGAAATTACAGAGAGTCCGACAGTTTAGTGTCCTCTGTTAAGAAGGAGCCTAAAACTATATTCTGTGTGTCCACCAAATGTCAAACCCCCTATTTAAGTCAAGACATTGAATCTTATTTTTTGTTTTTTGATTATACTCATTAACTTACTCAAGTTTTCCTCATCCTAATTATCCAACTTGATAGATTTACCTGTGTTTTCGAGTTTTTCATAAAAGCTTAATAGATGTAATGATATGTTCGGTATACAGGTTCTGAACCAATTCATGAATCCTAACAGGGTCCTACTGTTTTTTTGGTTTTCTGTACCTTTTGTTTAAAATCTTTATTTTTAGATGTTTCTATTCTTATACCTTTAGAGTTAACTGTATAGCCAAGGAATTGTACTTCGAGCTCAGCGAATTGGCATTTATCATAATTTATTGAGAAATTTTGTTTATAAAGATGTCCAAAGACTCTTTCGACCTCATAACATGATATTTGAAATCATAGAAGCTATTATTGTATCATTTATATAGCAATAAGTGTTTGGCAAACCTTTTATTGATTTATTAATCGCAATTCGGAAGGTAAACACAGCATTTTTAATCCCAATGGCATTCCTTTTAAATACATAAGTCTCTTTCCTAACTCTAAATCTTGTTTTTAGAACATCTTCTTGTTTTATATTTATTTGATAAAACCTTGATCGGGTCTTCTGGCGTAATTGTACCCATTTTTATGGTCTACTCACGCTACAAAGAAAAAGAAACTTATAAAAAATATAACCTATAATTTTAAATGTTTTCGATAGAAATTTCATAGATATTGGCTGCCTATTTGATTTTTATATTGAGAGAAATATGTTTCCCTGTTCCTACTCACCCTCCTTTTTGAAAAAAAACCTTAAATTGCTAATATAGCATTATCAAAAGATAAAAAAATTTTATTGTCTTATAGAGGCTTCTTTCGAAGGATGCCTACCACCAAGGGTCCCAAAATTTTAAATATTTTTTTTTAAAAATAAAATTTAAAATTTTTATTAAATAATTTTAATAATATTTAATTCTAACTTTCATTAGAGACCTCTTCTCTAGAAAAAATATCGTAAACTACGAAATATGGCCTAGGGGAGGGATAGAAAAAATTTCTTATTATCCCCTGAAAATGAAATATCACGTAGTTCACGATATTTTTTCTAGAGGGGAAGACCTCAAGATAAGATATAACAAAAATATTATCTAATAATTTTGAAAGTATACGGGTAAGTTTTTTTAATTTTAAAAAATGCTTTTCTTTCAAAAGATGCCTATGACAATGTAGACATCTTTCGAAAGAAGCCACGTCTTATATACATATTTTATATATCAATATAAAATATAAGTCTCTAATGCCAAGTTTAGTAAACTGATTCTTAAAATCTGTATACAAGAGAATATGAAAAAATTTCATTATCCTTTACTAATGCTATATTTAGTATATTTCGATATTTTCAGAAAAGAAAAGATGTCCAAGAAGACGATAACCAGATATTTGTCACACTTAAAAGCATAAATGAGAAAATAACATGGAGTAATGCGCAAAGATATTGACTATGTATAACATAATATTTATTCGGGTGATGTTTTTTTTATTAATTCAAATCAAAAGGAATTTATAAAATTTCTAAAGAAATATTAAAGCTATATTCAACTAACATATTTATTAATATTTTTTATTAATTAAATTTTTAAAAAATTTGTCAAAGTTAACTACCTTAATAAAAATCAACTTACGCAAGAAGACCTCCTCGATCTATATCGAGTTCTGTAGACAATTTACACACTTTTAACTTGAATAAGATTTCCATTTTCTTCGGTATGAGATTATGTGCTTTAACTGGCACATCATTTAGATGTCTGCAATCTACTATTAAGCATAATTTTCGTTTCGATTTCTTGGTGAAAAAAATCTGGCTATATAAATAAAGAGTTTTTTTTAATTATTCTCATCTCAATCAATTCATTTAAATGACTTTTAACGTCTTTATCAATGGCTAGAGGCCCCTCATATTGTTTCTTGAAAGAATCGAGCTTTTCATATAATATAATATCATGTTATGTTATATTAACTTCACCGCGTTCTGGGTTACTCTTACGGAAATTTTAAATCATTTCGGCAAATTTTTACCTATCATTCTTTATTTATAATATTTTTTTAAAGAAGTTAATCGTCCTATTTCGAGGGTTTCTTGAATTTAGTTTAAGCTCGTACTCGTGTTAATCAATTTTTATTGTTTCATTTTTAATGTCGATAATAACTTTATTTTAAGGATAAAATCATTCCCAATAAAAATGATGTATTTAATTCATCAATAACATTGAAATTTCCCTTTATTTGTGTTATTAGATTGTCTAAAATCCGTAGTAATTTTCTATGTATTTATTGGTGTTAATAGTGGTTATATTTTCTAATTTAATCTTCTTTGTTTTCGAATTTTTTATTTCAGCTATATTTATGTTTTCAATTACTTTATTAGATATATAATTATGTTCAGCTCCACTATCTAGGATAGCATTATATTGTTTATTTCCGAATGTTACTAAGATTAATGTAGTGTTTATTTTTGGAACTGGTTTCTGTAAGGACGTTGTTTTATTTCCGGGTATAATTTATTATTTTTATCGTTTAACTTACTATTTGACCTACATTATTAGTCGTTATGTGTATTTGACTTATGAAAAGAATATTTTTTTCGTCGTCTCTTTCCTGTGTTTTAGCAGTTTTAAAGTTATTATTTATATAATTAATTCTTCTATCGTCAATTCGTGTAACTTCTTGGGCGTATAATAGTTTTTTCTGCGAGTTTTCTATTATTATCTTTTCGGTTGATATTATGTTCATAAACAGATTTATAGCCTCGTTATGAGTATTTTGAGAGTTCAAGTTGTGCGTAAGGATCAAGGCCATTGAAGAAAATTTATTATATTTTCTGTTTAACAAGGTCTCACTCCAGACATATACCTAACTTCTTACAATTGATCTCAATATCAGATGCAAATTTCCTTATAGTGTAGTAGTTACTCAGTCTCAGTGTAGATAATCTTTCAATGTAATTGTACACATGATCAGCATTATATTTCTGTTTTAAAAGCAGGGGTAAATAATCATGACATCATGATGATCTCTGGATCATGCTAAATTTCGACGTTTTTTATGAGTTTCATAAAGTAGATTTGGGTTTCATGAGATCAGTTGCTGAGTTTTGATCCTTATTAAAGATCAATACACAGCTGATTACATCCTGATTTTCGATTGAGTCTAGTATGTTTATCATGTGAAGCATTTTTAATCCTGTTATATTATTTTTATATTCGAATGTGGATATCTCTAGGTTTTATTTAGGTTTAATGGTTGTTTTGCCAGATTTTAGTCGTTCTTTATGCTATTCATTAGTTTATCTTTCTTGAAATTAAGATGTGTTGGTCCTCACCATATGTGGCTTTGTGGACCAAGAAATTAATATATAAAGATTTAGCTAAAACTTTTTTATTTGAACTTACAAATTGATTGCGACTCCTCCAATGGATGGGTCTGAATTATAGGCCCTTATTTATAACTTTTATATCACTAATTTTAAAAGTTGATTAATTTATTTATTATGTGAAATGTCATGTTAGAATGTTTTTCTTGAAATTTAGAGTCACGTGCAGTTTTAATTAGAAATTTGCTAATGTAATGGTGTCTATAGCATTACAGTAAATATAATAAATTGGGTTTTTTCCGGTAAAACTAATTTTAAAATAAAACCCGTAATTGTTTTTTAAATTATATTATTAACCTTTCAAAAGAGTATGTAAATAGCAAAATAGGAAATCATACATTAAAAATTGAAAACTCGTGAATGATTGCGAATAAAAAAAATATAAGGATTACGGAAATAATAGAAACCAGTAAAAAAATATTAATACATAAGCTTTAAAAAGGTAACTTAATTATAATTTCAGCTAGTTTTTAATGATTCTTAAATAATTTACAAATTTATTTTTAGTTATTGGGTAAAAATAATATATATAGTGTTGGATTAAAAAATATTAAATCTTGCAGAAAAAATATATTTAGAAGCAACTTGAAGAGTTGAAAAAACTAAAAACATGCTCTTTCATATAAATCTTCGAGTTGTTTATAGCTATATATTTTTTAGAAAAATTTAAGCGTTATTTTAGACCACCTAGTGGGGTTAAAATGAGGTAAAACTAACGAAGTGACGTATATGCGAACTAAAATCAAAGGTCTAAAGATCAAGTTTAAAACATCTCTAGGGTAGAAATTATGAATATTGTCAAATTTCCATATAAACTAAATTTTTTTTCGATTATTTTTTATAAATCTCATATTTTGAATTCGATATTTTATTGAGATTTAAGCCTCTAAGAAAGTGAGATTTGGGATTTAGACATTTTTTCCCATTCCGGTTTTAGGTCGTTCTTTTCTCCCAATTTTAAAATGAGTTAAATTGTAAATATAATTATATATCCCGTTTTTCCATGGGGAAAAACATTCGTGACCCGAGATTTTTTTTCGTAGATTTAAAATTTCTGAAACTGCTCTATTTTGTTAAAATATCATAGAAATGAAAAAATAATGATTTTTTATTTAAATTTTTACCTTAAATTACATTCTAGAAATTACGAAATCTACGATTCTTATTAAATTCACAATTAAATTAATTAAAAATAAACAAAAACTGTGAATAAAGTGGTATTTTATCTTCCAATATTAAATTTTTACACAGAGCGGTCAATAAAAATGCTGACCGGAATTTCGCCTGTGGCGGAATTGAGGTCTTTTTAGACACAAAATTATGATTTGGAATTTAGTCACAGTAGAGGTTTCGAAAAAAAATTATTACATGAAACTACATTAAAAACATATAAATATCAAAAAATTTTATCCTAAAAATTCCAATTTTTTAACTCGTCTAAAAATGATAAAAATATTTTGTAGACATTTATCTTTCATTTCAACATAAATTCATATTTTTTTCTTTTTACATTGTTGTTTTAATGTTATAAAATTTGCCAGTAGAATACCTAGCGATCTTGTTTCTTATCTTCTCTGTTTCTATTCTGAGTGAATCCACAAATATACCCAAATTTGAATTTCTTATATTAATCAGGCTAGTAAACCTCTATGACAAGCTTCAATAGTATTGGTTGTAGTTGGAAGGAATTTTTTCACTCTTTCAAAAATTCTAACGTTTATTTTCAAAAAGTGGGTTATCAGATGTATTTTTACCGAGAAAAGTATCTTCAAAATAATAAATAAAAAGAAAAAAGATCATTTTTTGAGGAATCATGTATATATTGTAAAATATAGTTATATGATTTTCAGATCCTTGTTATCTTAAAAAAAAGCAAATAAAAAAATTGTTTAAATTTTTTTGGCTACGGGGCCGGTTTTGCAAACTGTTTTAATCCTAACTGCTGTATTTGTATCCATGTCAATTGAGCATAGTGATATAAACAACGATATAAATTTATATTATGGTCGAACACCTTAAAAGACAAAAAAGAGCTGATAAAAAATCGGTAATGAAAACCAGTGGGAACAAAATCTTGTTTGTTTATAGGCAAGAAAAAAAATTTCTTTACATTTTATTCTGACTTATCTTGCAGTAAAATAAAAAATTTAAAAAAAAATTGCTAAAAAATAGCCTTGAATAGTCAATGACTGATTAAATTGATGTGAGTGTGTCTTGATGGTACCATCAACAATCAAAACCTTTTAAATCTTTAATATAAGTTGAAAAATAACAGGAAAAAATTACACTGCGACTCCTTTAAAGAAAACCAGAAAAATATTGTAGGAATTACAGATATATTCCTTTTCTTACCCCCCATGGGTAAAATATGAACTATTAAAATAATAATGATTTTTTTTAACACATTACTACCAATACTAGAATACAGCACTGGTGAGATAATTAAATACTTCAGACTGAAGGGAGTGCTTATTAGGCACGTAAAATGTAGCCATTGCTTTTTAGTTATGAGTGAAGTTAAGTGTGCTAAAATAAAAGTCGGCGTAGTATTTAAATGCAATAATAAGAACTGCTGCAAATTTAAGACCACTAAATATATATGATTAAACTCGCGCTTGTTGGATTACAATCTATCTTTAAAAGAGATTGGTATTTTAATTTATTCTTCTCCAAGAAGAAAAAAATTGAGGTAGTATCATAATATTGTCTCAAGAAAACACTATTTTGAAGTTCTTCAAAAATTTAAGATTACTGATAGAAGATTTCTACGAAAGGAATCTAATTAAGCTAGGAGGAGAAGGATTAGTCTGTCATATAGATGAAAGTAAATTTGATTATAAGGTCAAATACAACAGAGAAAGAAGACCGGAGTGAAATAAATGGGTATTCGATATAGTTGATACAAGATATTACCAAGCAATATTCTATATGCGTATTGTAGAGAGAAGAAATTCCCAAAAATTGCTTCCTATTATAGAAGATCTTTGTAGACCAGGTACTATAATATATTGTGATGAATAGCTGCTTATAGAGGAGTTAAAAATACTTTAGGTTTTGAACATAATACTATAAACCACAGCATTCATTTTGTCAATCCTATTACTAATGTGCATACACAACACATCGAATATACTGGAATAAGTGTAAAAAGAAGATAAAAAATATAAATGGCACAACTAAAGATATGCTTGATTTATATATAAATGAATAGACGTGGGGGAAATTTTAATAATCTTTTTAGTGCTACGTTTTTTTATTGAGAATAAATTAATTGATTATTGAGAATAAATTAATTTTTTATTGAAAATAAATTAATTTTTTTATTGAAAATAAATTAATTTTTTATTGCGAATAAATTATTTTTTTAATTTTTTATTTAGGGGAGGGATGGTCCTCACCCTTTTTAGGGGGGGGATAGACCTCACCCTTTTTAGGGGAGGTAAATGGACCAGGTCCGGAGTTTTGACCTATTTAGGGTTTTTTAAGGAAAAATGAAATCATTTTCTATGTATGAAACATATTTATCTCTTTTTATTTTAAATTTTTCAAGCATAATCGCGTAAATTTTCAAAAGATTACATTTTTTAAAGATTTGTTGGGAAATTTATTCTATTTCCGAAGTATAAACATTGACAAAGAATTCATTTGCCTCTTTTCACCGCTTAATTATATTTATATTGGCTAAAAAGTATCATTTTTGCCTTCATTCGATACACAAAAATGTTTACCTTGACTAAAAGCTGGCAGTTTATCATATATAATGATTAAAAACCTCTTACAATCCCTAGATTAGATATCCATTTTATTTAAACACTATTTTTTATGCTTACTATATATATAAACTATGAAACAATGGTAACATTGTGAGCCCCTCTGCGTTTTTAAATATTCCATTAGGGGTTTAAAATCATAAAAACATTTTTTCCTATAACTCTACTGTGGATAAATTATTAATCTTGTGACGTAAACCCAGAATTTCGCTACGGAAAATTCCGGTTAACAAAAAAAATATAAAAACTTCGAATAAAGTGATTTTTTATCATCTTATATGAAATTTACGACAAAGCAGACTATAAAATAATTTCGAATGAATATATTTATCTTTATTTCATGGTTCATAGGAGCGCTGACGTATAGATCAAAATATGTATATTGTAATTCATTAACAGTCGATATACATATATATATATTGGTGTTCAAATTAGTGGGATTGGACTGTATTTGTATATTAAATAATATTTATATATCAAATGTCTCGCGCTTAGCCCGCTACAAGGTTCGAGTCTCGATTAAACTTTTTTTAATTTTAATTTTTAATTTTTAATTTTTAATTTTTAATTTTTAATTTTTAATTTTTAATTTTTAATTTTTAATTTTTAAT
>SDVU01000309.1:0-15488 GCA_016256075.1 Dictyocoela muelleri | reverse complement strand
TTAGGAAGTGACGTATTATTGGAACACCAGGAACCAAAGGTCATAAGACTATGGTTGGAGACAACTCTCCGGGTTGGGAGCTATGGATGTTGTCAGCATGTAATATAATATATAGGCGGAATAATAAAAACACCTGATTAATTAATTAATGCACATAATAATTTTATACATCACGCTCTTTTACTAGACTTCAAAAGTGTATTTTACAGGGTTTTTCAAACTCATATAGACCCATTTTTTCAAACTTATAGACCCATTATTTCGAAGTTATAGAGTCATTTCTTTCAGAATTATAGGCACATTTCTTTCAAACTTATAGACCCATTTCTTTCAGAATTATAGACACATTTTTACAGAGTTATAGATACATTTTAAAAAGTTATAGATGATCCGCGAAAATTCGCATCGATTAATTATTTTAACCCATATTTTAACCCATATTTTAACCCATATTTTAACCCATATTTTAACCCATATTTTAACCCATATTTTAGCCCATATTTTAACCCATATTTTAACCCATATTTTAACCCATGATTTAAAATATGTTTTAACCCATGTTTTAACCCATGTTTTAACCCCTATTAAACCCCTATTTAACCCCCTTTTTACCCCTATTTTAGCCCCTATTTCAACCCTTATTTTAAATCCATTTTTAACCCTTATTTTGACCCTTATTTAACCGCTATTTTAACCGCTATGTTAAAAGTATTTTAAACGCTATTTTAACTCTTCTTTTAGATATATTTTTTTAGCCTATATTTTCTAGCCCTTATTTTTCAGCGCTTATTTTTTACCCATATTTTTAGCCCTTATTTGTTAGCCCTCATTTGTTAGTCCTTAGTTATGACCCTTATTTTTCAACCCTTATTTCTCAACCCTTATTTTTCAACAAAGGTTAAAAAATAGGGTTAAAAACAAGGATTAAAAAATAATGGTTAAAAATAATGATTAAAACATAAGGGCTAACAAATAAGGGCTAACAAATAAGAGCTAAAAATAAGGGTTAAAAAATATTGGTTCAAAAATAAGGTCAAATATATAGGTAAAAAATATGGGTTCGAAAATATGGGTTGAAAAATAAGGGTTGAAAGAAAGGGCTAAAAAATAAATGCTAAAAAATAAAGGTTTAAAAGTATGGAAATCTTTAGTTAAAAAAATACGGGTTAAAATAGAGGTTAAAAAATAAGGGTTAAAATAGGGGTAAAAAAATTAATTGATGCGATTTGTCCGCATCATCTATAACTCCGGCAATTTTTTTTTATAACTCTGTAAAAATGTGTCTATAAGTCTGAAAGAAATGGATCTATAACTTTAGAATAAATAACCCTATAACTTTGAAAAAATGGGTCTATAAGTTTGATAAACGGATATAAACCAAGAACCAAAGGTCTTGGTCCAAGGTTGGCGACAACTCGCCGGGTTTAGAGATGGTTATATCGTGGGGACGATCTGGTTGTTGTATTGTTGTGCTTAGCGGAGTATATGTGGTATATTATGAAAACTTTCAATAAACATAGTTTTATTTATTTATTTATTTAAACGGATATAAAACTCTGAAAAAAACCCTGTAAAACACACTTTTGAAATCTAGGATAAGAGCATGAATTAAAAATTATATATTTGAATTAATTAATCAGGTGTTTTTATTATTCCGCCTATATAATTAAAGGTATTAGTGGAAGAATAAAATGTGTCCCAAAAATCATTAACAAATTAAAGTGGTGGAAGAATAAAATGCAACGTCGCCTAATAAAAATCATTAATAAAAAAAAATTTTTTAATTAAATTTTTCTTTTTAATTTGTTAATGGAAGAATAAAATGCAACAGTTATTATATTATAACAATTATTTTGTTAAAATATTAAAAAATTATAATTATAAAGATTAAAAAGTATTATTATAAAGATTAAAAAGTATTATTCTAAAGATTAAAAAGTATTATTCTAATTATAAAGATTATAAATATTAAAAGGCATTATTATTATAAATATAAAAAGATATTATTAATTTTTAAAGTCTAACTGAACTGATTCTTAACGTTTAATTTGTCTTTTTTATAATTTCTTTTATTAATAAAAAAATGACTTTATGCACAGATGGAAAACAAAATCGATGATCTCCAGAAAATTCTTTTTGAAAGGCAAGAAAAAATTAATCGTAAGATTCTCTAATTAGATCATTTAAAGAACCTTTACAAAAATGTTCAGGTGTACATACAAATGGTCACCGATGAAATCAATGAAAGTAATAATGAAATTTGCCAAAAAATAGAATTACTTGTTGACGAAGTGAAGCTTATTGAAGATGAAAAGAGTCAATTGAATGAATCCTTTGAAGAGATTAAGAGAGAATTATCAAATTTAATAAATAAATAATTATTATAAGTTGAAAATAAGTTGTTATTAATTTGAAAAGAAAAAAGTATAAATTATAATAAAAAATAAATATAAAGAATATACATAAATAATATAAATTAAATAAAGAATATACATAAAGAATATAAATTATAATAAATAAATTAATATAAAGAATATAAATTATAATAAATAAATTAATATAAAGAATATAAATTATAATAAAAAAATTAATATAAAGAATATTTTTTGAAATTATCAATAATTAAAATTGCTTTAATTGTATATTTTCCAGTGGTTAACACTCTTGAATGTAAAATTTAAGTATCATAGTGCAGAATATTTTGGATTTACTTTATTAAATAATCGGAAAATGACATGAATCAGTCAATAATATATTGATAATATACAGTTATTCCAGTATTATATAGTCACTCATTAAGACCAATTATTTTATAATGAATTAGAAGGAATATTTTAACGTTTTGGAATAGGCGTGAATGAGCGTGTAGACAGATCTCGGCAAAAAAGTAGTGAAACTAAAAAAATAAGAAAAAAAAACATAAAAATCTCTGTATCCTGATGAGTCATTAATTAAACAAAAATCGAGTTTACAGCCGAGCCATTATATTTATTGGTTTTGAAATATAAAATGAACATTAAGAACTAAATCTAAATACCAGGTTGAAAACAACTCTCTGAGTAGTCAATTATAAAGATTGCCAACATTTAACATAATACTTTTTGAAAAGGTACCTAAATTGTTTAGATTACGGTGGAATATCATGTTAAAACAATATTTGAACCCAAAAAGCTAATAATTATTGGTAATTGTGCTAAGTCATTGATAAAACGAAAATCGCGTATACAGCTGTAGTTTAAGATTCAAGGCTATATATAATTTTAAGAACATGAACAAATTTATAAATTACAAAATCGGAAGAAGTTTTCATCTCTAGATGTATGGATATTTTAAACATGTAATATATATAAAGAATTCAATATTTTCTATAAATACTATTTTTCATATTCTTAACATATACTCTGTCAAAAATGTTTCATGTAACCTGAGAATACGATTCATGATGCTAATTTGATTAAAAGTATAATAAATAATAAGGATATTTATTAAAAGTAGCAAAAATATATTTAAATTGAATATGAAAAATGCAAACTAATAAATATTTTAGAAACAATTTAACCGTCATTATTGACCTTTAATAAAAAGACATATTAACAAAGGTAATGATATTAATTAAAAATTTATATAAAATCAGTTCGTTATTATCAATCACTAGCACTTATTTACTGTATTCACTTATAATCTCTTTAATGCTATATATCAATAAAGCAATTAAAGTATATAACCCTCATTTTTCATGAAATTAACGCAATTCTTAATATAAAAAAATGCATTTTAATGAAATTAAAGGGTTTAAATTGAAATTTACGATAAGTTTAATATACTTCATTTAAAAAAGTTTGCAACACCTTCAAAATTAACATAATTTTAGTTTCATAATTTTTTTTAAGTTTCTCATAAAAATTCCCTTTTATAGAAAAATAAATTTTTAAAAAAATCATCTCACTTTTTTATTTACATCAACAACATAAGCAACATACACAGTGGTAGAATATTATTTCTCTTACAATGGCTTGAATTTTTCAAATTACTAGATCCTGATGTAATCAAAGTGTCACCAGGCTTATATCCATCAAGACATTCATCAAGTGTTACGAATTTATATCCGTATGATTTTCCTATTTCCACAATTTTTCTTAAAGTTGGAAAATCTTCTTCTCTGGCATCATGTAACAAGAATATGAAGGAATCCCGTGACACATTACTTGATAAAAAGAGTTTATCAAGTTTTTTAGTAATTTCTTGTGGGTTGCTGACTTCATCATAAATACAGAAATTGTAACTAGTCTGTATAACATCATCCTCAGTTAAAGCACTGTAAATATCTTGATTTGCCGTTCCATCGCAAACTGGTGCTCTTGCAAATTTTACTTTTTTAGAAATTTCATCACTAAGGACGGATAACTGATTATTTATGTCCGTCTTGATTTCATCACTACTCATTGTGTCATAGTCCCGCTGTGGATTGACTCTTAAACCAACTTGATGACCATTATCTGATGCCTGTCTCATAATTGATGCTATTGCGTCTCTGCTAATGCTGGTGGTGACAAAATGGAATGAAACAAGAACACCCAAGTCATTACAGATGTCAAATATTTCCGGTGTTCCATATTCTGTAGGTCCATCATCAAATGTTATAGCAATTGTTCCCGCCTTTGTACATTTTGTTGGTAGTGAGCAGAGAGAAAAGAGAATGCTCAGTAACATGGGTCTTGTGATGTTTTTTTTATTTATATTTGAGAAATTATAAGAAATATCATTCATTTCTATTTATAGTAATTGCCCTTTTAGATCTTCTAGAATTGATTTTAGAATATTACATCTCATAAATTCATATTTAAAATAATTAAGCAAAGATTGTGTGTTTGGTTGATATTTAAAAGTTTCACTGTGTGTTCGTAAATTTTATTTTTAATAAGATTATAATTCTTTCATTAATCAATTTATTACAATACCTTTTAAATTCTAAATCTTTTAATTATGTATGCATCTTTTAATAAATAGTACGAAAAAGGGATAATTCAAATTGTTTACTTCATATAAATTCTTTAAATTTCAATTATAATCACCTTGTTTTCTTTGAAATGTGTAAAATCATTTGAAGTTTGATGATAAATTGAAAATTAATCTTTTTACTTGGCCAAATAGCTCAGTGGTTAACACTTTTGAATGTGAAATTTAAGTATCGTGGTTTGAATCCCGCTGACGGGACTATAATAAATAATGAGGGAATGACATTAAGCGGTCAAAAACTATAGAAATATAGAATAATATACAGCTGTTCCAGTGTGGTATAGCTGATTAAGACTTGTCTAATATGACATTGAAGCAGAAGGGACTCTCTTAGGTGTGAGGATGAGTGCGGCGACGTATCTCGGCAAAAGTAGTGAAAAATAAAAATTCATGAAAAGCTAATAATAACCTGTATCCTGCTGAGTCATTGATAAAACGAAAATCGCGTATAGAGCTGGTCTTCTGGGTAGCTTAGGAAGTTACGTATTATAGAAACACCGAGAACTAAAGGTCGCAGATCCAAGGTAGGAGACAGCTCTCCGGGTTGGCAGCTATGGATGTTTTCAGCATGTAATAATAATTAAAAGATCAAAATTAAAAATACACATGAAGAAAATTATGAGGGTGTATGTAATTCTTAAAAATTTAATTCTAAAAATTGATTTTAATTTTTAATAATATTTTAATCAATGCTTTAAATTCTCGGTAAATTTCAACTTGGTCTAATATGACAATGAAGCGGATTTTCTTAGGTGTTGGGATGAGTGTGGAGATGCTTCTCGGCCAAATAATAGTGAAAAATTATGAAAATTTATTAATTACCAGTATATTGCTAATTGATAGATAAACAGAAAAATGCGTATACTTCTGGGTAGCTCAGGCGTGAAGTATTATTGAATTACTAAGAGCTAAAGTTCTAAAGACCAAGGTTGGAGACACTTTCCGTATTGGCAACTATGAATGTTGTCAGCATATATTTTGTAATATTTATATATATACATTATAGATTTCAAGGATGTTTCTTTTTCTAATAAATATTTTTTAAAAATATAATTCATAAACAAAATCTTCTATCATATAAACTAAAAACCTTTTCTTATTTCATATCATACCTTGCAATTAGAAAATGGATTCTCTATAAGATTTGTATTATAACTAGGGAGATTATTGTTATATTTATACATCTTTTTGCATCTTAATTATGTTTTTTTTTGCATCTTCACTATTTTTTTGCATCTTTACCAATTTTTTGCATCTTTTTTAAAAAATAATATTTTTTAAAAAAAATTCTTAATAGCCCTAAAATAGATCGATTCAAAGATATGAAAAGAAGGCTATCAAATTTGTTAGGCTCTATCAAAAATAATTTAAATCTATATTAAGGAAAACACACTACATTGTTAACTATGTAGATGCAATGTAAATTTCGATATAAACTCTGTAGTAGAAAAACATATATGTCTATAAAAAAATGGAACTGATCAAAGTATTTTATCTTCGGTTGTAGAAAAGAAGAGTACTGTTTGAAAAAAAGGGCTATTAACAGAACAGAGTTCTGTGATAAGTTAATTAAATCCTTCAAGGCAGATAATATTCTCTGAATAAGTTGAAGTGCCAGAAAATGAAAGATTTTTTTATTTTTAGGACACTAGTTACCATCTTAGACCACCGCTCGTAGATACATTTTCTATAATTTTACAACAGAAAACCTTAATGATTTAAAATTTTTATGAAAAGATATTAAAATTTTCGCGGTAGTAGATGAAAGTAATTCTAGAAAACAAGATATCTAAAATCTTAGCTGGAAAAGTAACTAAACCATATAAAATTTGTGTAATATATGTTATAGTAATTACAGACATTCTAAACTTGACTGTCCGGTTTTTTCACCAGAGGGAAAAAATCCGGTTTTTCGACCAGAAAATAAAAATCCGGGTTTTCAACAAGAAAATAAAAAATACATACAAGGGTTTATTAAGTTTCAATGAATGGATTAATATAATATTTATTATATTGTGAGGCTAAACTGATTTAACTCACATAATTCGGAAATTTCATCAAAAATCGTAATTCCGACATAATTTTGACAAATATCAAAATTGATGAAAAAAATATAAAAAAACACAAAAAAACCACCCCGATGCAAGGAAAAGGAAAGAACATCTCCGTTTAACGAATACTAAAGATTAAATAAAAAACTTTTTAATGATTCTATTTATTCCTTTTACTGTAAATACGTCGAATTCCTCGAGAAAACGACATAATGAGCTCATTTGATTCAATCGAGGAAGCCATTATGAGAGAATAAAATGAACCATGACATTGAGCAACAAAGACAATTAGAAAGAAGTACTTTTTGAATATATATCGCTAAACACCGGCCTAAGATTACAACACAAGATTACAATCCCGAATAAAATTTATGAACAATATCTATTACAGTGGGTAAAGAGGTTTAAGGAGTAATTTCGCATCTGCAATTGGAATGAAGCTGCAAAGATAGAGGTTCTATCACAAATAGTAAATTATGATATCCAGATGAAAATCCCTACAGAACAATCATCTGAAGACATACTGAATTCGATATTGAAACTTAAATACAATATAACAAAATCACAACATTATTATCAACTATTATCAAATATTAGACAAAAAAATTTCTGAAAAAAAATCATATGTGAATAAAATAACATTACTCTGTCAAAAATTAGGTATTTGTAACAACTAGTCGAAGGATTTGATAAACGAAAAAATTGAGGAAACTTTTTATGTGAATTTAGAAAATTGTGTCAAGATAGAGATGATTAAACTTGGTAAACATAATATTAAAGAAATATACGTCACCATAGAGAATGTGGAACAAATGATTCTTTTGAAATTTATAAGAGACACTCAAAGGTAGACAAAACTGAAAAAAACCCTTGCCTTTAAAGCAGAGCGCAACAGAAATTCTGAGAAGTATAAAAAGTTCTGTGATCCATAAGTCTAAATCGCACTCTAATCAAGAATGTAGGGAGCAAAAAGAAAAAAAACAGTTTAAATCATAATTCATCAAAAGGATTAGCAATGTGTGAACCTACAGTAACACCAAAAACCATTGAAGTGAAAGTCTCAATAAATAATAAAAATTACGAGGCTCTGATAGATACCGGTGCTACCTATAATTTCATCTCTAAACCCCTGTGTGATAAACTACAGATACCCAACGTCGATGTTCTGGAACCTATAAAGGTTGAGACCGCTTCGGGAACGATATTTACATGCACCAAATCAGCAAAAATAGAATTTTCATTACAAGACGTCAAAGAGTGAAATACATCTCTACCTTCTATGTTTTCAACACTGATACAAAAAGAATAATATTAGGAATGCAATTTTTATACGAAAATTATGCCATAATCAATTTAAAGGAGAAGTTTATTAATTTAGATCAAAGAGAATACGAGATATCTGTTGATACTGATAACCAAGTAGATAGCAACGACAATATGTTGAGTGATAAAACAAATTTTTTTTCTATGGATCATAAAGATAATCAATTGAAAGAAATCATAAAAGAAATAAGCACAATAAATCCGGAAATAGGTCATATCAGGTCAATAACACATTCTATTGAATTAACAAAAAAGTTTGATTTAAAGTTTAAAAAGCACCCAGTTCCCTTAAAACTTCGTCCCGTGATAATGCAACACTTGAATGAATTAGAATATCTAAATATTATTAAGCAAAAGGAAGTCCAGATAGCATCACCAGGATTCCCAATAATGAAGAAGAACAAAAAAGTGAGACTTGTAATTGACTACAGAAAGTTAAACCAGATCACAAAACCAATCAACGTTTTCTTCCCCAAAATAGCCGATATTTTGCACACCCTCAACGGATCAAAATATTTTTCAACTCTTGATTTAAATCAGGGATACTACCAAATTTCGGTAAACCCCAGTGACGTAGACAAAACAGCTTTTAGAATTTGCGGGGAAACTTATGTGTTTTTTAGAATGCCATTTGGGCTTTCTAACGCCCCGAGAACGACACTCTTGCTATGAAACATCTCTTGAAAGATTTAGGATTTGTTGAAGTGTATATGGAGGATATTTTAGTACATTCTGATAGTCAATAAAACCATTTAAAGCATTTAAAAATTGTAATAGACCATCTTTTAGATTCTGGAGCTTCTATTAATATTGAAAATATGATTTTTTGTGCAAAAGAGATCACATTCTTAGGACACATCATAGACGAAAGAGGAATTAAGGCTGATATAACAAGTATAAATGAAAAGGATGTAAAACTTCCGACAAAACCTAAAGACCTTCAGCGACTACTCGGTCTACTTAATTGGTTTCTGCCTTTCGTTAAAAATTAGGCGTTATTGGCAGCACCATTATATGCAAAGATTAATTGTAAAGAAAAAAGAATAGTGTGGTCTGAGACTGAACAAAAAAATTTATACAAATTTTAACATTAGTCAAAGATAATCAACAGATTCGACATGTTGACATGAATAAAAGTTTTATTTTAGAAGTAGATGCCAGTAATTTGGGAATAGGGGCTACTTTGATCTAGGAAAACCGTATTGTGGGTTTTTACAACTGTTCGTTCAAAAATCTGAATTAAATTATACAATTTCTGAGAAAGAGCTCTATGCCATAATAAAGGCATTAAAGCATTTCAGGCAACTGATACTAGGATCAAAAATTATTATCAAGACAGATCATTTCAACAACATCTTCAACAACGATCTAAGCTCAAGAAAGCAACGATGAAAATATTATTAGAGGAATATAATTTTGAGCTATGCCATATAAAAGGAAAAGTTAATAACAATCCAGATATATTATCGAGAATATATAAAGATAATAATATAAATGTTAAGGCGCAAAGTTTACAAGAAAGTAAGGCACTCCCAAGATACCCAAATACATTAAAACTCTATTTAAATTTGTTAAAGAACATATCCTACGTCGAAGACAAAAATAATAAGAAGATACTTGAAAATAAAATAAGACAAATCCACGAACTGTTAGTACATTCGGGCTACTTTGTATTACATGCTGACAACATCCATAGCTGCCAACCCGGAGAGTTGTCTCCTACCATGGCCTTTAGACCTTTAGTTCCTAGTGTTCCAATAATACGTCTCTTCCTAAGCTACCCAGAAGCTCAGCTGTATACGCGATTTTCGTTTTATCAATGACTCAGCAGGATACAGGTAATTAGTAGCTTTTCATGAATTTTTATTTTTCACTACTTTTTTGCCGAGATGCGTCGCCGCACTCATCCCCACACCTAGGAGAGTCCCTTCTGCATCATTGTCATATTAGACCAAGTCTTAATCAGCTATACCACACTGGAACAGCTGTATATTAATACTATATTTCTATAGTTTTTGACCGCTTAATGTCGTTCCCTCATTATTTATTAAAGAGTGACGTCGGCGGGATTCGAACCACGATACTTAAATTTTTCATTCAAGAGTGTTAACCACTGAGCTATCTGGCTAATATTTTTTTAGAAATAATTTCGATTTATGAAAATAATTAATAATTATTTGAGATATAATTTTTTTTCAAATAAAATCTTGAAAGAATTTTTAACTTTTAACAAAAAAATTTTATAAAAATATCGCGAAGTGTTATCAAAAACTTGAAAAAATGGTCATCTATTATTTTGGTACAAAATCGTTAAGGGTTAAGAAAAACAAAGTTTTTCAGACCTAGAAGCTTTGGTTTGCGGTGCAATAAGTTTATCGAAAGAAATAGAAAGAGAATTTAGACAATCTCAAAATTCGGCTAAATGCAATTTAAGACTTTAAATTGTAGTTTTTGTGTGTTCGCGAACAAAATGGCGCCGTTATGTATCAATGATAGACATTATTTTTTTTGTTAACAAGCAAGATTTATCAGATTTTTTATCATAATTAAACGAAAAACACGAACGAGCATGTGGTATAACACATCTTAAAATATGGTTTAACTAATTATTTTATTGAATTACTCATGTCATCTTTCGTAAGTGGCTCGAGTCCAAGGTAGCTACTTTTGATTAACAATTTTAATATAAAAAAATAATTTATAAATTAATTTTTCTATTTATAAAAAATTTTATTTTAACATTTCAGTAATGAGATAAATGACTTCTTTTTTGAGATGTGCGTATAAAATATTTTTTTTTAATTTAATTTTCAATGTCCATTTAATAACGTTTTTTGGTACTTACCCGGGCTAGAGACATAGAAAAATTGGTTCTTATCTGTTTTTAGGGGGTACACACAGGGGTCACCCCAGATTGATTTTTTTTTAATTTTTTAATTTTTTAATTTTTTTAAAAATATATTTTAATTTTTTAATTTTTAATTTTTTTTTTAATTTTTTAATTTTTATTATATTTATTAGAAAATTAGAATATTAAAAAAATTCTAAAATAAAAAAATAGATTTTTACATTTCTAAATTTTTAAATAAAATATACTCATTTAATCAAAGAAAAGTTTTCAAATTTCGTTATAAATGCATTCGAATTCACCGTGTTCTAAATTTTTAGAAATCTTTTTTAAATGAATACTCTTTTAGCCAGATATCAATGCTAACTCTTTTAACACCATGTTCCCTGCGCACATATGACTTCAAACCACTCCAAAAACTTTCGATATCGTTAGTATGAGTTCCTTCCTGTGATTTAAATCAATTCTAATGGATTACAACTATATGTATTAGTGATAAATTCGATGCAACACCGTGATACGATGAATAGCCATCAGTGTAAAGACGACATTCTACACTTATTAACCATACATTGCGTTTGTAAGTTCATCGATTTCACGATTTTTTATTCTATTTACGAAGAAATTTCGGGAATCAGTAATATCAATACACCAAGTATCCAAGTAGTTTAAGGATTGTCATAATCAGTTGATGTCGGATTTCTTATTATTCTCTTTCAGCAAATAACACTCTAATCTACCTCAACAATACACCCTAGTCCTCCTAACAACAAATTTTTACGTAATTATAACGCTTATAACAAGTTCTTAATTTTGATTTATCTGCTGATATTAATGATTTAGAAACTTTCAAATAGTTTAAATTTAATCATACGATATATTGGACATCAGAAATAAACTATCTTAATTAAGACATTTGTTTTGCATTTGAATGTAGAAATAGGCTTTTTTCGACAGCAATTTTTATACGTGCATCGATAAATATTTCCTTTGGTGGATTTCTTTAGATAAATGAGTATTTTTGCCGTATTAACACAGCTTCTACAAATCTAAACACTCTTTAATATATTGTTTTCGATTAAATATCCGACCGTGCATTCAATATTTATGAAAATTTCACTTGTTGTTTTTAAAATTTTAAATTCCATATGAGTATGATTTTTGTAGCATTTTATTATTTTTATTTTTTTTCTATCAAAAAAGTGATTTATCTGTTATAAAGGCCATAGTTATAAAAAAATTGTGGCCCATAAAACAGACAAGACCCGAAAAATTGATGATAGAAAAAAATAAAAAACGGTTTATATCTAAAATTTTGGCGGATGATAGTTTAGTGTTGCCTTTGTTATTTGGTGTTACATTTGAAAAAATTAGATAAAATTGTGAATAAATAGCATAACTTTATTCTTAATAGTGCTAAAATATTGTAGAATCGCTATTCTGGTGTGATCGTGTGTTTTCAAATAAATTTTATGAAAGGCTCTTCGCGTTTATTCTGATTATGCCATTTTTATTTATTAGGTATATCTTAGAATAGACCAAACTTATTCGACACTCTGTCTTTTTTTACGAACTGTATTATCAAGAAAACACACTGTAATATTCAAGTTCATAATATTAGAGGCTAAATAATGTTCCTTTGTGATTTTACTTCGATTTTCATACCAGATAAGGGTGGTGTTTTTTTTTCATGCAACACCAAATAACAAAAATAAACCCCCAACTAGCATCCACCAAATTTTATTTGATCTATTTTTCTGAAACATAGATAAACATAAACTTTTAGATATAAACCGTGTCTTATTTTTTTATATCATCAATTTTTCTATGGTATCTAACATGGGTCACAATTGAAACATCGATATTAAAATTTAAATTGTAAAAATACAGAATAAAAGTAAATAAAAAAATTTTAAAAATTAAAAAATAGATTTAAAAAATTGAAAAATACAAATAAATTAAATAGAATAAATATAATTCAGTATAATATCTAGAAATTACACAAATTCAATATGTTTATAATTCTTGAAAAACATAAAAACATTTAAATGAATGTTTAATGTTTAAATTTTTATATCAAAACTATAGTGTTTTATTTTTTTAAATAACAACCAAATATTTTCAATAGTCTGCGTGTTTGCTTTATTTTATTATCAACGAAATTATATTTATGACATACAGAATCTCTAAAATAATTTCCTATAGATTTCTACGCAGACCATTTATCAGATAATAATAGCTTCTGCTTTTATATTTTTTTGTATAATAGGGATCAGTGTTTCACAATTTCGATTATCTACCGCTGTATATAACAATATCCCGTACTTTTTTCTACTGCCAATTTACGGCCTTTCCTAATCTTACAACTCCATATTTTCATCGGCTCCAAAAAGTTTCGGTTTCGCGCAAACTCACCTTTTTATAAATGCGTCAACTCGCCACAGAGTTATTGAATAAAAAATGATCTTTACATAAAATTTAAAATTATTTATAATAATCTGGGAGGAATATGGACTCGCCATACTGCGAATTGACGCCGAACACTCTCTTTTTATTGTCTTTAGACCTTTTGAGTATCGTGTTTAACGCTGCTCCAGAACTCTCGACGATTTTTTTTAAAAAAATAGCAATTTCTCATTTTGAACAATAATATTTAATTCTAATGCCCCTTAGACGTGGTTTCTAATAAAAATTATAAATTACCAAATATGGAATCGTCAAAGTACAATAAAAATTCTTTATGTTGTTTTATAGAGATATTTCAGACATCAGTTTTGCATATAAGACGTCTCATAAAGTTTATATAAAAATTGATTTCTAAAATATGTATATAAAACAATATAAAAAATATTTATACTTTTACATTTCTATACTTGGTAATTTAAGAAAATGTTATCAAGAGGGTGTCTAAGCAACGTTAGAATCGAATTTGTCAACTAAAGTAAGACATTGCTATAATTTTTAAATTTCGCGGTGAGTCTCGATCTGAGCTCTCTGAATGTTTACTTAAACTCGCCCGTGGCGATTTCTCATGCTACCCGTGCCTAAATATATACTTCACTACTAATCGACCGAAAATTCCAGATATATATTCGATTTTTGTGTAATCAATGACTGACAGGATACAGGTAATAAAAGGCTATTTCATATATTTTAATTTATCTACTTATCGAGAGATGCGTCATCACACTCATCGACACATTTGAAGGTGTCCCCCTCTCATATCGTCATATTAGACTAGGTCTTAATAAGCTATAACTACTATATCATCTATATGTTAATACACTAGTTCTATATTTATTCACCGCTTTATTTAAACATCAATTATATAATAAAGTTAGGTCACCGAGATTCGGACCATATGCTATGATGTTACATTCAATAGGGTTAACCAATGAGCTTTATGGCTTAATTATATATTAATATATAACCTAAAACTAAAAAAAACTCTATATCGAATAGACGCATTTTTAAAAAAGCGAGTTGGCGCACCCCTTTTTTTTACTGTCCCATATACAAACAGCCTTTCCTAATCTTCCAACACCATTTTATTTTCGGCTCCTAAAAGTTTTATCTATCTGAACTTCTTTCAGAACACACGTCCAACATTCGCTGATTCTTAACCACGAATTTTCAAAATTTTCCTAAATAACGATACTAATAGCTATCATATCTTCGTCGATCTTACAGGTGTAGATTATGTATTCTCATGTAAAAAAGCGCGGTTAAAAAAAGCAAAATTTAAGAATACGACAAGATCAAGCTTAGTAGATTTAAAAGCAAAATCAGTAAGCAAATTTTTTAAACCCATACATTTCCCACATTTACAAGCATATTTTAAATTATATTTTGGGGTTGGCTATATTTTCATAAAATTTTTGTATTTATGGAATCTTTTTGTTTGTAGAATAGCCCCTAATGCCCTTAACAAATTAAGCACGTTTTTCTTGTCAGAAATATAAATAAAAAATATCAATTCGGTCAAATAATTTAATCGATTTAACATAGGGTTAAATTAAATTATTTTTATATATGTGTTTAAACTGTGACATGGGTTAGAGGCCAGAGAAAAATTGATGATAGAAAATAAACGAATGGTTTATATCTAAAATTTCTTGTTGATTTATTTTATCGGAACTTTTTTATATTAATTTTTATACTTTGTATTTTTCCATATTTCGCGAAGCGAAATATGAAAAAATACAAAGTATAAAAATTAATATAAAAAAACGTTCCAAGAAAATAAATTA
>SDVU01000308.1:0-15499 GCA_016256075.1 Dictyocoela muelleri | reverse complement strand
TTGAAATTTTTTTACTTCGAAAACGAAGTTTTCGAAGTAAAAAAATTTCAAGAAAAGGCTTATGGGAGAAAAAAAATATATCTCCTATTATAGAATGATATAATAATCTTAAATAAATTTTAGCGTCTTCTAAGCTCTTTTATATAGGTATTTAGCTGGCGACGGATTAAACATTAAAATAATAAAAATTTAATTCAAAATTTTAGAAAAATTTTAAATTAATACTAATTTATTAAATATAAAAATTCAGCAAATGATCTTTTAAGATTTCTCTTCCAAATAAGAATATTAAATATTTTGTAACGCATTTTCATTCATTCCATAGTCGGCACGTACTTACTTTTTCAGTTGCAACCACAATTTTTCAATTTGTTGGGTGTTTCTTTAAGTAATTGGATTAACAAAAAACTTTTTATGATTAACAGTGAAATTTACGTATCCATTTTTTTTAATATTAATATAAGCTTTTTACAAATCACTTACAATTTCAGCTCCTTTTACAATCTAAAGTTTTATTATTGGGAATATTGTTTCCGGTGACCTATTTTTTATTGTATGAAAAAAACATTTATCAGTATATTTTTCATTTCCACCAAAACCCATGTTTGTTCCTTAAATCTTCCTTTATTATACTTTCCGTGACAAAAAAGTGACTCATCGCCTGCACTTCTTTTCCCATGCCTCCTAATCTCGATTCATTCAAAATATAATTTGTATAACAGAATCATCTATTTTATTTTTATAAAAATTGTAAGTATTTGGTGAAATTTCTAATTCTTTCAGTATACTATTAGGTTTATCAATATTATTATAAAGTGATATAAATATAACAGAAATTTTTTATATTAATTTGACATAATTCAAAAAAATGATTTTTTATAGATAGATAGTGTTTCTTACACAGTCTTCTACAGTGCATTCTATAACCTGACTGACAAGATTTGGTTTTTTGAAAAATCATATTTCTGCGGCACTTGGTGCATTTCATTGATTTGGAAAAAAAAATCTTGTAATATGTATACAACCTTGCTCTTTCCATTTAAATTAGTATAAAATATAATATAGTTATTTTCATTATAAATTTTTTTCGGTCTGCCCATGAGGGTCAACAAAATTTTTTTTTGTATACAAAATGCATAAATTATAATCCGTCGCCTGCTAAATACCTATATAGAAGAGCTTAGGCTACGCTGAAAATTTATTTAAGATTATTATATCATTCTATGATAGGAGGTATATTTTTTTTCTCCCATAAGCCTTTTCTTGAAATTTTTTTACTTCGAAAACATAGTTTCCGAAGTAAAAAAAAAAATTCAAGAAAAGGCTTATGCGATATAAAAAAATACTCTTATCATAGAATGATATAATAATCTTAAATAAATTTTCATCATCGCCTAATCTCTTTTATATAGGTATTTAGCTGGCAACGGATTAAATAGTTAGTACCGAAATTTCTCTAATTTGACACTTGAATGTCATAACTAGACGATATATTATATTTTTTTTCAGAATAATTTCGAGTTTTTATAAAAAATCTTAAAATATTAATAATTTATGGTACATTTAGGTCATCTCCTTCTCACTTTTATCAATTATTGACCATCTAGGGTTATTCTTTAGGGAAATGCATCATTTTATTTTTATATTGCTAAAAAAAGACTGAATATGTATACATTGAGATTTTTTCATATTTAAAAAGACATGATATATTGTGCCCTGACGTTTTCATAACAGATTTTGAGGAGACTGTAATTGACCCAGTTAGAGTGCTTAAAAATAAGATTATTTTAATAGATTTTTATTCCACTACGGCCCAGGTAACTGGAGAAAAATATAGAATTTGGGGTTTTCAAAGATTTTAAGAATAATTTACAAATTATGAATATTTAAACTTTATTTAAATTCCACATATTTCAAGGTTGATCGATTGTCTATGGCATATCAATACATAAAAACACCCATTGTACCCGCGAACAAACAAAGAAGATTAACTTTTTATTTTAGTTTATATGAACGAAATATTTTGGCAGCATAGAGCAGTTTTCAATATACCTACAAGAATGTTGGAATGTATTTTCTAGGATTGTTAAAAAGGCGTCTACTACGATAAATTCTTTATAAGGATGGCATAGGGGATTTTATAGTTTAGTAAATGCACGAAATCCTGACCTTGGAAGGTCTATTTATGCTCTTCACCAAGAAACTGTGAAAACCAGGGCTAATATTTCTCGATATCTTAATTTCGATTGTGCAGTTAGTCGATCAAAAGTCATTAAAAATAGAAATATAAAAGTTTATGTGAAAAATGAACACGTTTATAGTATCCCAGATATATTTATTTCGTTAAACAGTATAAACTCATAGTAATTTAAAAATTACAGCCATTTTTATTAATTTATAAATGGTTATTAATATTATTATGTATTTTATTAACAATTTTTTATGTTGATTACATTAATTCATTATAGATTAATGAGACAAAATTTCGGTTTTTTAAAAAGGGACGATTTTCCGAAATTTTGTCCTGAAGCCAAATTTCGGTATACGCTCACACCCTTAAAATACTTATGGATGGAAATTTTAAATCATAATCAACATCATTTTTTCAAGTCTACATCATTTACTGATTTTTTTCTGGTCAAAAGTTCCCATTAATTTATTGTTTTATTAATTATAAACATAACGAATATACACGAAAGTGTTTAATATTGTGAGTATTTAAATACTCTACATTATTGATGTGTCAATTGTAAAGATGTTTCAATACTAAAAAAATGATCAAAAACGTATTAATAATTTCCGAAACAACACCCCTAACCATGCGCGAAGAGAAACGCCGAAACGAGATACAGAAGAAATCAATATAAAATGTTACGCCAAATCTTATAATTCGACATCTTTTAGGCTACCAGCCTTACGGCCTGTACAAATATAATTAAAGAAAAGCTTTCAGAACACGAAATTGAATTTTCACTTTAAAATGTACAAATATATTTTATGAAAAAGCGGCTTTCAATAGTTTACAAAGAGTTTTCAAAAAAAAAATAAGTGGATTTTCTTTCATTTTAGTCAAGATATTTGGAGGCAAGTTTAAAGGTAAGACTAGTAAGCGAGTATAACGAAAATATAGTTTTAAAAATTGTGTACAACTATGCTATTCTCTAGCATTGGTTCCCATTGAAGAAATAGAGAATGCCTAGGCTCATATTTTATCATTATGGCCTATTGAAATCCCTGGTGCAGTAATTCTAAAAAATTATATTTATGTTGCAAGGTTAAACAACATTGAAAGACCTTTATTCGGTAGACAAGTTCGAAATCATTTTTGCGTATTTAGAATAAAACAAATAATGCACCCGAAGGATTACATTACCGTTTAAATTCAACTATCAATAAGTCAAATGCTAGTTTTTCTGAGATTGGTTCTGCCATAAAAGATCTAAATATATCTTGTGTAAGTGAGCTTGGCAGGTTATTATCTGGTGAAAACCAAAATCTAGAAAAAGAATATATGTCGATCAAGATCATCGAATAACAAGAATGTGTATAAATTTCGCAAATAATGAAATTTCTTTAATTTAATTATTAGATAGACTAAAAGATGCGACTAAACTGTAATTTTAAATTTTTTGTTGTAATTTTTTATTTATTAAAATTAATTAAAAAAATCATAGTATAAATCATATTATTATATATTGTGTATAAAGTCTGGATCAAGGCGTTATGTTTTTTAAGATCCAAATTAAATTTTAAATGGCTTTTTATAAGTATCCTTCCGGTCACATGGTTATTTACTATAAGAGACAATTTATATAATTTAACAAAATACTTCTAATCTTGATGTTGTAAAATCTAAGAGGAATGATTTTAATCAGACACCTTCTTCGCTATTTTTATCATTCTCAGTTTACTCTTCTGATGTAAATTATGCTAATAAATATTATAAACGAGAGTTAAATACTTAATCGGCTTAGCATAAACTCGCCCAGAAGCGAGTTTACGCAACTCGCCAAAATTTTTGAGGCGTCAACTCGAAAAAAAAATAAAATTTTCAAACCTTAATGGAATTTGAATTTCTAAAATCTCAGAGAGATAGTGAAATTCTAAGTCACAATGGTTTTATCTACACAAAACATAATGTATAAATAGTTTGATTAGTAGATTGAGGTGTCAGGATAGAAGTTGCAAAGTTTTTTGGTCGTCGATGATAAAAATAAGGTTGTAGAATCCAAAGAGAATTCACATAAAACTGTAGAGACAAAAATTGAAAAGATTAGAATTATAGATAATTTAAGACTGAGGGGTAAAGAAACTTCTGAGTCTTCTTCTAATATCATCATAAGAGCAATAAAAACCATTAACAACAAAGAACTTAGAGATGATTTACCAACACTAAAATCAATGAATGATAGGCTTCAAAAGGATAAAAATAAAGAAAATAATATAACTCAAGAAGCTATATCGATATGCCTGATAATCTTAAAGTTGATAATCAAAATTAATTTATTTCTTCATTTCGATGGTGGGAATAATAACAATAAACGATTTGTCATATTTCCACATATTTACAAATCTAAATATATTAAAAAATCGAAAATATGTTTAATAGATGGTACTTAAGATCGACTCCTCCTAGTTTCTACCAAACCTTGATTATTTATAGTGAAATTTTTGGAAAATTTCAATTGTAATATATACATTGATGACAGGTAAGACGGAATATTTATATGTTAGAGTATTTGAAGAGGTTAAGAGAATTTTTGAACTGAACTCTCAATATATAATTTGTGATTTTGAACTTGCTCTGATAAAAGCAATTAAGCAAGAATTCGAGAAATCTAAAATAAATGGCTGTCTTTTTCATCATAGCCAATCTTTATAAATAAAAGTCCAGAATAACCACTTAGTAGCCGAATACAATAAATCGCCTTGCTTTCTGTAAGCAATAAAATATCTGATACTTATAGCATTTGTACCATGTGAGAAAATACAACTATTCTACAGAGTTTCAAGGAATGAGTGTCTGAAAATGTTGAAGTTGACTTATCTTCAATTTAAAATATTTCGAAAGTTTTTATGTGGGTAGTGATTCTTTAGATACTGAAATTCAAAAACTAAACCCTTTGTTTCCGCCACCTTTTTGGAATGTTTTTGACAGAATTCTTTCAAATGTTGTAAGAACAACTAACTCTGCTGAAGGTTGGCATAGAGTTATCAACTTTAGAACTCAAATATCTCATCCTAATATTGCACTTTTTTTAATGAGATTTTAGGTGAGGAAGAAAAACATAATTTCGATCTATGTAGGTGCTTAATCGGAAAAATAACAATATCAAAAAATATTAAAAAAGAAGAAAAAATTAGACTAATAGTAGAAAATATCGACCTGTTGAAACATTTAAGCTATTTAGATGCTTTTAATAATGGTTTTAATTGTAAGTTTCAATTTCAATCAAAAAATTAAGAATAAAAGTTTTTTTTATAGTTTTTAAGATTTTTTTTTACGAGTTGACGCCTCATTTTTTGCGAGATGACGATTTTCTATTTTTATCATTCTCGGTTTACTCTTCTGATGTAAGTTATGCTAATAAATATTATAAACAAGAGTTAAATACTTAAATCTACATATTAATTACATCAATCTAATTATATCATTCTTGAAAATTCTTGTTATGAATTCATTTTATCTCGATTTAATTCATTTCAATTATATTTTTCTATCTTATACATACAAGTAATCTAAGTTTTTAATACTTTGCCTTATATAAAAAATTATTATTTAATAGGTTGTTATCTTAAAAGATGATTTTACATTTTTGGAATTTTGCATTTGGGGGATTGTGCATTTGGGGGATTGGGCATTTTGGGCATTGGGCATTTTGGGGATGGAGCATTTGAGGATTGGGCATTAAGGGGATTGAACATTTAGGGGATTTCATTTGGAGGATTTGGCATTTGTGGGGGGGGGTATACAAACAAGTAAATCGCTAGAAATGAATTCCTAAAGTTTTATCGAAATCGTAATCATGGGGAAAGACAGTGAATTTTAGGTTCGTTTTTGCCGTCTGGCACGATATGCAGCTACTGATGATTTTCATTTTCATTTTTTCAAACTTTTACAGTTAAAGTAGTTTTTCAATGACATTTAAGTTCTCTTAAATTTCGGTTGCAGAGATGATTATGTATTTCTTTATTGAAATCCAACCTATAATCGTTTGATAAATAGATTCGCTGTTTTTTTTTCAATCTCAATTTTTTTATTATCAATATATATTACATGTTGACAACATCTATAGCTGTAAACCCGGAGAGCTGTCTCCTACCTTGGATCTGCGACCTTTGGTTCTTGGTGTTCCAATTATACGTCACTTCCTAAGCTACCCAAAAGCCCAGCTGTATACGCGATCTTCGTTTTATCAATATATCAGCTGAATACAGGTAATATGTGGCTTTTCATGATTATTATTTTTCACTACTTTTGCCTAGATGCGTCGCTGCACTCATCCCCACACCTAAGAGAGTCCCTTCTGCTTATCTGTCATATTAGACCAAGTCTTAATCAGCTATACCACACTGGAACAACTGTATATATACTATAATTGTATAGTTACGACCGCTTAATGTCATCCCCTCATTATTTATTAAAGAGTGACGTCAGCGGGATTCGAACCACGATACTTAAATTTTACATTCAAGAGTGTTAACCACTGAGCTATCTGGCTATTTTATTATTAATAAACAGTTTTTTCTATTCAATTTTATTTTTAATATCAGCATCGCTGATTTGTACACCTCTAAGCTTTTTAAAGTTCATATTAATTAGTGACTTTTCGATATTAACGGTTTATATTGATATCGCGTCGGCAATGTCATTTTTATTTACCTTCAATGTGTTTAATTGTAATATAGAATTCATGCAAAAGCACTTCGAACCGCTGTATTTTTGTTATAAGTTTTGTATCTCGAATCGGATTTTTTAATCAGTATGAATTATTACCTTGCTGTCGTAAATATAATTGACCTACGGTGGTAGAACGCTTTTAAAAATGCTAATGTCTCTTTCTCAATGATACTATAGACAATTATTTTAAATTAAGTTTATAACTATAAAATCCTATAGTTTATTCTACTTTAAAAAGCTACACCTAAAAACGTTTCTGAAGGGCTAGTTTCTAGAGTGTTACTTTTATGGTTGTTATATAATTTAATGTTAATCGCTTTATGATTGATCCAATCATTATCATACATTTTTTTTGGTCATTTTTAGACCAGAAAATGGGTTTTTACATAATTTATTTGTTGATAATATAGTTTTATTGCTAGCGTCTTAGTAAACAATGTTACTAATTTTTTAATTATAGTATTTTTTAGTATGTCTTTTATTTCTGATTTAATTTTTCGACACTCTATATTCATAGGGGACCTAGAAATCTTCTCAAACATACGAGCTTATATCAAAGTAAAAAATATTTGAATTATATACGAAGATCTACTATGTGTGTTGTTTTTTAACTCAGGCTTCTCTTATTCTTATTTTATACATAAAGTTATCGAAGATGACTTCAAGTATAAAATAAGAATAAGAGAAGCATGAGTTAAAAAACATACACTCCCATAGTAGCTCTTCGTATATAATTCAAATTTTTTTTACTTTGTCATAAGCTCGTATAATAGGGAAGATTTTTGAGTTTTTAAAATTTTTTCATAGTTTTGGCGCCAAAATGTTTTTTTTCAAATTAACCTTTTGACCTTGCCAAATAAAAACATTGATGAAATGCAGTATACTGAATCAATAGTATATTGCTTAAAGCTTTTAGGTTCAACTCGCCTATAGGCGAGTTGAACCTAAACTCGCTAAAATTAAAAAGGTTCAACTCGCCATAAAATTATTTATAATGCATTAAAAAATAGAATTTTATTATCCAAAAGCCCAAAGAAACAACAAATTGCAGATTCTCAAACAAGTTATGCTTATCGGATAACTAAGTATTTATTGGTAAACTATAAAATATGTTTCTTATTTCCAATAAGATTAAAATGGCGAGATAAATCTATATATAATCAATAATTGTTTCCTGAGATTTATAAGCCCTTGTTAAATTATATACTGCACTAAATTTGATAATTTTCTATAATATCTTCGAATTTTAATTATTGATTATATATATTTATCTTGCGATTTTAAGCCTAATTGAAATAAGAAATATACTCTATGCTCTAACTAATTAAGATTTACAAATCCGAAGAAAGGGGTCTTTAGTTCTTTAGATAACAGGCAATTTCTTGTTTATTTAGGTTTCAGATGATAAAATTCTATTTTTTAATGCTTTATAAATAATTTTTTACAAAGATATTTTGGCGAGTTGAAACTTTTTTAATTTTGGCGAGTTTAGGTTCAACTCACCTATAGGCTAGTTGAACTGAAGCCTGCTTAAAGAAAGATAGAAGTATAGAAATTATCTAGGAATCGGGACTTATTCCTCTCAAAATGAAATGAAAAATGCCTGTTAATAATAGTGTTAATTAAGAAGAAAAATTGTGAATATATGTATTGTTGGAAATGTAATAAAGGTAAAACTACAAGATCAATTTATGAAATGAGTTTTTTTTTAAAAATGCCGAATAGTTTTTCTTAAATTTATTAAATTTACTTACTTATATTTTCATGATGATATAGGTCCTAAAAATGCCATTTATGAATTAAGAATAAGTCACAATAGCTATTATTATTACAAAAATAATTTTAGGGCTAAGCATAATAAAGGATGTTTTACTTAATAAAACGAAGATAGGCGGAGTTGGGATTGAAGTACAAATAGATGAATCATGTTTCAATAAAAGAAAATATAATTATGGAAGTTTAAATCCTCATTATGAGTATTTGAGGGTGTCGAAGTCAGTACTAATATATGTTTTATGTATGAAGTTACTGGAAGGTCAAAATCTACTTTACAGTCGATAATTGATCTTAATATCGAAAAATGTAGTATAGCAATGTCTGATATGTGGAAATAATATATTAGATATTCTGATAAATGTTACAGTCACTATACAGTTAATCATAAACAAAACTTTTTAATTTGATAACAAAAAAAACATACCCAATTAATTGAGAAATTATGGAAACAGGAAAAAAAAAGATTTATCATGTTTTCGGGATAAATAAAAATGTTTTACAAAAACATTTAGATATTTTTGTTTGGAGAAAGTATTCAACAGAACCTTATCTTTTTTCATTAAAAGTTTTAAAAATTATTTTTTTTAATAATATTTTTATTTTTAAAAGTATTCTCAACCATACGAGCTTATGACAAAGTAAAAAATATTTGAATTAGATACAATGAGATACTATGAGTGGATATGTTCTTTAAGCTAAATTTTTATTTCGAAATTTAGATTTAAAGGTTCTAAATTTAGAAATACAAAAATACCGTTAACCGGCAACTCGCCCAACCTGGGCGAGTTGCCAGTTACTCGTCCAGTAATTTTCACAACCCCTATGAATCACAATAAATTAAATGCAAAGTTTGAGGAATATAAAAATATTATTATACTTATGATATGATTATCACAATCATTCACAGTGAAAAATATCATATATATATATATATGTGAATTTGGTGTTGAGTTAAAAAATCAGCATGCGATTGACAAAAATAAAATTAAAAAGCCATTTCTAGATCATGGGGACGTTCATTTTACTGAATATGATGAGTTGATGGATAAATTTACAATTTCAATAAATTTACGGGGATAAAGTATTTGATGATAATAGCTTCTTTACTTAATAAAATATTAAATTTAAAGGAAAATTTTATGTATTTTCTTTATTTTTAGTTTTAATTTTGATTTTTTTTAATTTTGATTTTTTTTAATTTTTATAATTAAATTTTGTTTAATAATTTCACAAAATATTTATTGAAACAACGTTATCACATAATTATGTCATTTAAAACATCTGAAAATGTTTTTTATTTATTTGTTTTTAATTTTTGACATACCGAATCATGATGTACATTTTTCTTACAGATTTTTTAAAAACTATAAGGGTATAAAATTTCTGGATGAAAAACCGGCAACTCGCCCAGTTAGAGCGAGTTGCCGGGCAGCCGTGGATATGTTCTTTAAGCTATATTTTTCTATTTCGAAATTTAGATTTAAAGGTTCTAAATTTAGAAATAAAAAAATACAGCTTAAAAAAAACATATACAGCTATAGTAGCTCTTCGTATCTAAATCAAATATTTTTTACTTACTTTGTCATAAACTCGTATGGTTTAGAAGATTTATAGGTCCCTTATGAATATAGAGTGTCAATTTTCTAATCAGCTCAACTTTATAACTATTTTTATTTCATCGGGTGATATGATACGTCCCCAAAAACATCTCACTAATTATAAAAAAAATAACATTGTTTAAAGTTTATTGATAAGCCTTTCATTTAGTAATTTAAGAATTTCATTTATGTGGTCACAATGTTTTTATTCATTTCCATAGTGAATAGGTATATGATCAATGTAAACTTTTACATAAAAAAGGTTGGGGCTTCTAGCGTAAGTGGACTAAGGGTATGATAGCTACCTTTTACAATTTTTTTTTAAAATTTAACAATAAAAATAAAATAAAAATAATATATATTTTCGTTGACATATTGCTTTTAATATTTCTTTAGAAATTTTATAAATTCATTTTGATTGAATTTCTATGAAACGTCACCTGAATAAATATGATGTTATACATCGCCAATATCTTTGCGCATTACACCATGTTATTTTCTCCTTTATAATTTTAAGCGTGACAAAAAATCTGGTTATCCTTCTCTTAGACACCCTCTCTCTTCTAAAAAAATATCGCAATATACTAAATATAGCATTAGTAAAGGCCAATGATTTTTTATATTGTCGTATATACATATTTTAAGAATCAGTTTACAAAACTTGGCAATAGCGACTTATATTTCATACTGTTTTTTTAATATGTATAAGACAATATAAATTTTTTTATCTTTTAAAAATACCATATTTAGTAATATAATTTTTTTGAGAGAGGATAGAGGAGGAAGGGCGAAACACATTTTTCACATTAAAAAAAAATCAAATAGACAGTCAATATCTATGAAATTTTTATCGAAACATTGAAAATTATAGGTTATAATTTTTTATAAGTTTTTTTTTGCTTTTGTAGTGTAAGTGGACCATTTTTTTATGGTCCATTTACGAGAAGACTCGAAATGTTTTTAATCTAAAAATAGAGAATTTAAGCTAAAGATTAAGAACTTATTGGAAAGAGGAATAAGATTCTCTATTACTTCGAACGAATATACAACGAATCAGAACCTTATATATGTTAATATGAATTTACATGATCACTTTACAATACATGTTTTGTGTATTAACAATATTTTTAAAGTTTTTGATTTTAGTGCGACACTTTAAACGGTTAATGAAGTTCTAAACGAATTTGGAATATTTATTAAAATACAAAAAATTTTTAGTATAAAATATGGTGTATATGTGATGGTCTAATTTGGGAAATAATTGGGATAGAATATCAACAGTGTTTGGCTCATGCAATCTATTTAACAGAAACTAAAACACTTTATAAAAAAGGTATTTCTGGATTAAAAAGAACAAATTACGTATAAAAGAGAACATTAAGAGTCAGAGGAAAGTACTTTGGAATATATATAAAGCGTTTCAACACAAAAAGTGAAATTAGAAACAGCCTAACATTTTTTACTTCAAAGGTTATTCATGATTTTAGGTTCGGTAACATTATACAGAATTTTTACATAAATTATTTAATTGGGAAAATAATGTGTGTCGTAAATATTTTCAAAAAGTAGCCTACAACAACCGAAATCCTCCAAGAATATGCAAAAAAAGAGAAATTTAGAAATATTAATTTGATTTTAGAATGAAAAACTAGATTGAATATTCTTTGCAGGCCTAGTTAAAAAATGTGGTGTTATAAAAAATAACGAGGAGTTTGAAAATAACGGGGGTTAAAAGTACGAGGTCTACTAATTTTATATTAAAATTCTTTTATATAATTTTTTTTGTGACTAATTATTTGTATTCGTTATTTTTAAACTAACATAAAAAACATCAAAATTTTTATGATAACTAAAATTTATTAAAAATATAACCAAATTTTTGATCAGTCTCATTATTTTTCCCCTAGAGCGATTATAATGGGACTGATCATTTTTATTATTATTTTTATTCTTATTTTAATTTAAAACTTATTATTACTAAACCCTGTAGAGCAGTGGTTCTCAAACTTTTTTGATTCGTGGACCCCTTTTCATATTTAAATTTTCCTCGGGACCCCCAAATGTCATAAATCTTAGAATTTCATAAAAAAATCAAGGTCTTCTTCGGAAAGTAGACCACACTAAAAAAAATTTTAAATGTAGTCCATTTTCCGGAAAAAAGCAAAATTTCGTATTATTTTATTTTTAAAAGAAATTTTATCCATACAGTTTTGATTGAATATTGCATTTTATATTAATTAACGCCTCATTTTGTTATTTTTACGATTTTTTTATGATTAAAGGAATAAATATATGTATTAACTTCAATTCAGAAATAAAAATAATGATTTTAAGCTATAATAATTCTAAATAAATATATTTAGATGTTCAAAGCGAGATTTCTAGAAATATACAAGTAATAAATACTTTACTACTTATTAATAGCTTTTAATTTATATATTATTACATACTTATTAAACTTAATTTTTTCAAATTAATTGTTTGATCTATGATTTGAGTTAAGAAAATATAGCTTGTGTAAGGAATTATTGGTTCGCTAACGGGTTATTCACTCTCCTTTTTTTAGAGTAAATCGCATCCTCAAAGGAATATTTAAAAATTTAATTTTTAATAAAATATAAATTGCAACATATTATTACTATAACTGGAAATAACTTCCGATTTAACGATTATTTTAAATGAGAAATATGTAATTTTCTCTTACGGAAGTCGATTAGTATACTAATAGAGTAGTGAAGAACCGGTTTGTATATTAAAAATTCATTAAAAACAATTTTAATAAAAAAAAAACATATTTTTGTCAAATTTTATCTAAAAATTTAACAATAAATATTTAACATAAATATTTTTATGTAGAAGGTAGTAAACTTTGATGCAGTACACACTCCAAACAAGCTTTAAAAATAAAATAAGCGAGGAAGGCTGTAAAATCACCTTCCATAAGGTGGATGCTTTTACAGCCTTAAGATAAACAAAATCAAAAGCTAAATACCAATCAAAACCATTAAAAATCTGCTGAACAAAACTACACAACAGTTTTTTTTTATCTTCGATATCTGACTTTGATATTTTATTTGATAATAATTTGTTTATTTATGAAAAAAATGTCTAAAAAGGGTTGTTGCTCTCAAAAGAAATGAATAGAGGTAATGTAAGTATATCCATATAAGCACGAATTTTCTTTTAAAGAAGTTTGCTGGTTCTTTTCTCATATACACTTTTTTTTAGTATTTTTAGTTTTTTGCGTAGGAAAGAAGACCAAAAATAGTAATAATATGAGTATATATAAAAATAAACCGGGTAACTTATTTAATAGAGTATTTCGTACTTTTTTCTGCTCACTCCCATTACCCCTCCTCATTCATATTGGTCGCCACAAATCGTTATAGAACCGAAAATCTCTGTTTTAATTAAAATAGACAAGAAAAGAAGGTTATGAGTAAAAAATATTACATTGTATGATTTTTAAACAAGTTTATCGGGTGTTATTATAATATTAAAAATAATGAGCATGGAAAAATTAGGTAAATAGGGCTTGAAATAGTTGAATGTTTGATCAAAAATAAATTTTGTTTTAGAATAAAAATAAATTATATTTATTTTATATTTTAATTTTCACGCAATTTCCCAGGAAATCCCACCTTGGGGTTGGCGATTTTACAGCCTTGCACCAAATAAACTATTCTATAAAAATCCGAAATGGATTTTTATAGTGTTTCGGTTCTCACCAGAATTTCTACTCTTCCTAAAATATAGAAATCACCATCATTACGAAGAAATTACAAAATTATTATTTGAAAAAGCTTATAATCGCTAGTTATATTCAGTTATAATTATCATAATTATATTAAACTTTCATAAATATTCAGTAGAAAATTATTATAATGATTATAACTGAATAAACCGCGATTTTACGCTTATTTCAAATAATACACTTAAATTTGTCTTCTAAAGGAGAAAATTTCCTCATAAAGAAAGGGAAATAACCTAGGCGAACCAAACTTTTCATTTCTAGTTGTGGACGCATTTTTAAAACATATATTTTTTCATTTTCTAATTTTGTAGAATTTTATTTGGTTTACTCTCTTAAAAATATTTTTCAGCATAACAAACTTAGGAGGGAAATTATTTGAATAAATTGTGGATTAGTGAAACTACAAAAATTACTATTTTTTTTTATAAAACTTAAAAATTGTATTGAAGCATTTATAAATTGAAAAAATTATTAAAAGGTAAACTATACAGACTTTTTCATTATTTTCGACACCATCTTTCATTATTGTCGACACCATCTTTCATTATTTTCGACACCATCTTTCACTATTATTGACACCATTTCCATTAAAATCGACACCATTTTATATTATTATTGACACCATTTATCATAAGGTTTTTATCAGCTATGAATCAATTTCCCAAAGATATAGATTAATTTCTTAAGGTTATAGACCTATTTTCCATGTTATGACACATGTTTCAAAATTATAATTTTTTTCCCAATGTTATAGCACCATATTTTTCAAGTTATATATCTTTTTTAATAGTTGTAGACCTTTTTTGTTATATACTAATTTCTTGGAGTTATAGATACATTTTCCTTGAGTTATAGACAGATTTTTTAGATTTATAGATATATTTTAAATACTTCTACAAAAAGAAGCCCATATAAATAATATCGTAAACCCAAGGCCTCATGAATTGTCAGTATTACTCTGCTCAGCATATATAACTTGAAGATAAACTTATTTAAAATATACGTAAGATAAATTTGAATAAACTGAAATTCTTTAGGTTTTTAATAGTAGCACGAAAATTCCATCAGTATTTTTACAAAAAAATTTAGCAAAATCTCAGATAAACAAGAATATTCAAATAAAACTTATCTTAGACCCCATCTAAAGAAATATACAAAAATAACAATGGTAGAAATACCAAATTATAATAAATTTATCTTTTTTGTCACACTTATATGTTTTAGAAACTCCTTTTTTGTAGTCGTATTTTCTAATTATATAATAAAACTGATTCTACAATATGTATATAAGACAATATAATATAAATTGTTAAGTTATTGACTTTTCTACATTATGTAGTTTAGTGTATTTCTTTAGGGAAATGTCTAATAACGTTTAATTAAATATTCTTGCTATAACTAAGACATTTTTTATTTTTTTATAAAAATCCAGGAGCGATATTGCGTGAACTCGCCGATGCGGCCTCTTCG
>SDVU01000307.1:0-15527 GCA_016256075.1 Dictyocoela muelleri | reverse complement strand
TGTATGTTAATACTATAATTATATAGTTATGACCGCTTAATATCATTCCCTCATTATTTATTAAAGAGTGACGTCAGTTTGATTCGAACCTCGATACTTAAATTTTACATTCAAGAGTGTTAACCACTGAGCTATCTGGCCTATAGTCCTTTCGTATTATTATTATAGTCCAATTACAGGTTTTTTCACAGTCACAGACTTTTTTCATAATGATATACACATCTATTCAAACTTACAGACACATCTTTTAAAGTTATAGACCCATTCTTATAAAGTTAAAAGCACATTTTCCAGTGATATAGATGATCTGCAAGATTTGGCTCCGACTAATTTCGGTGATTTATTGATTTAACTCTTATTTTTTAACCCTTATTTTCAACCCCTATTTTCAACCCTTATTTTTTAACACCTATTTTTTTACCCCTATTTTTTACTTTTTATTTTTAGTCCTTAATTTTTAGTCCTTAATTTTGATCCTTAATTTTTAACCCATATTTTTAACCCTTTTCTCAAACCTTATTTTCAAACCCTTATTTTCAAACCATTATTTTTTAGCCCTTAATTATGATCCTTAATTTTTAGATCTTTTTTTAACCCTTATTTTTTTATATTATTTTTAAACAACCAATTTTTAGCCCTTATTTTCAACCATTATTTTTCAACCCTTAAGTTTCAACCATTAATTTTTAGCCCTTTTTTAACTCTTATTTTTTTTAACCCGTATTTTTTTACCGGTATTTTTAATCTTTATTTTAACCCGTATTCGTAATCTTTATTTTTACCCCTATTTTTTGCCAATATTTTTAGCCCTTAATTTTGATCCTTAATTTTTACCCTTAATTTGTAGTCCTTAATTTTGATCCTTAGTTTTTAACCATGATATTTTTGCCTGTATTTTAACCCCTTTTACCCTTATTTTATAACCCTTATTTTCTGCCCGTTTTTTAACCCTATTTTTCGCCCCATGTTTTTTAACCCATATTTTTTACACATATTTTTAACCATTTTCTCTTCCCCTCTATTTTTTTTAACAAATATTGAAAAAAAGGATACAAAATAAGGGTTAAAAAATACTGGCAAAAATGGGTTTAAAAATTTAATAAATCGAGACGAAATTAGCCTAGCATAATTTTCGTAGATCATCTATATCAATGAAAATGTGCTTTTAACTTTGAAAAGATGGGTCTATAACTTTGAAAAGATGTGTCTGTAACCTCGGAACGCTGGGTCTATAACTATGAAAAGGTCTGTAACAGTGATAAAGCCTGTAATTGGACTATAATAATGAAATGAAGAGACTATAATAATGGACGAAAGGATTATAAATATGCAACGAAGGGACTATAAAAATGAAATAAAGAGACTATAAAAATGAAATTAGTGGACTATAAAAATGAAATTAGTGGACTATAAAAATGAAATTAGTGGACTATAAAAATGAAATTAGTGGGCTATAAAAAAGAAATACCCTGTAAATATTTTTTTAAATAAAACATAATAATTTCTTAGTCTTGAAACTTAAAATATTTAAAATATTTCAGTTTTTTATATTTTATTTTTACACTCATTCCATTTTCCTCCTATAATCGCCTTTTTTGGATTTTCCTTTCAAAAGAGGTGAGAAAACCCTCCGAAAAAAGTATAAAAGAAATTTTTGTAGCTCTCCCTTATAAATTTTAGAAGAAATTTAGAGGTGTGACTTTTTATGTATTTTTTGAAGTCATAAAATAAAAATAAATTATTAAAAATTATGTGGGTGCCGATCTGGCGTGAGATATGATCTGGCGTTCGACAATAAATAAATTTTTAGGCGGTAATTTAATTAATTTTAATTATTCTAAATTTTTAGGTGAAAGCTCGCAAAGGGCGAATTTTCGCACAGCCAAGCTATAATATAATTTAAATTTTACATTTTATATTCATTTAAATAATAAAAGCGGATAAATTTTGTAAGAAAATAAAAATTGGGAAAGAATTTTAGAGATCTTACAATTTTAACAATATTTATATTTTTTGTCAATTATCAGATAAATATATTTTTTTTAAAATATTTATAGATTTTAATTTTTAACAAACTACAAATTTTTTAAACATAAAATATAACTATTTTTTAAAAATATATTATGTGAGAAATCCAGTGTAAGGAATAAGACTTCACAAATAAGTAAAATCTAGATAATAATAATAGTATATAATGATACATCGTTCTTATCTTCTAAATAAAACTTGTCTAGTTTAATCAGTTAAAACTCTCATAAATAAAAGAAATCGAATACACTAGAAAAAAAGAGACAGGTGGCGCTTCTGGCATATGAAGCCTACAATTATTCTCAGCCATCATAGTTTCAGTGATAATCCCAGGCATTTAAAGTTATGTTATCTTTTTATACGAATTTCTTTCTTGATACTCCTGTATATTTTCAAATGTGTTTCCTTTTTTTTCTCAGATCTTATATTTAGAAATATTCTGGTGTAATAAGGAGTTGGTAACATTTTTTAAAAGAGATATCTACAGGCAAAATTTAAGAGTAAATATTACATTTAAGAAAAATGAAATTTTTAAAAATTAAATGTGGGTAGATACCTATATTGTTTCTGAGTTACAAAAATTTTATTACGACCATATAAAGTGGTTGGTTATAATAAAGGCTTTATTAGTATTTATAATACCCATACAGATAACATCTAGGTGTGTTAGTCTCCTTTGAAACAAATATTGTATAAGAACGTAAATAATTAAAAATAACATTGATGGTTAGATTTGAGAATATTCTTTTAAAATAATTATTTTACATGCTCTGTAATTAATTTTATAAATTTTCGTTTAGATAGTAAAAATTTATTTTAATAAATAAAAGTAGGGTTTAAAAATTATTTTTTTTAAATATATAAATTTGCGGCACTCTATATTTAACGGGCACATGGAAGTATTTATTCAGAGAAGATTACAAAAAACCGATTTTATATTTGAGTTTCTATGATGATGAGGATGAACTTATGGGATATTTATAATATTTTTTAAAAATACGTGTATTTCTAAATTTAGACCCACCCTTTTTTGGTAATTATTGTATTTTAAAAATATTTTAAATGTTTCATCATATATATCATCATAGAAAACTCAAATATGATATCTAGTTTTTATAATCTTCTATGAGTGAATACTTCCGTGTGTCATGTTAAATAAAGCAATTAAAAATATAAAGAAATAATTATCAAAGCTTCTGATGAAAAAAAGTATAATTTCGTTTACAAGTTCTTTTCCAAGCACCATTATTACGATATAATATACACACTCTCTATTTATGCCAAAATATAAATGATTTTTTTAGTTATATTCCGAAGGCTTTAAATCTATTGAGTATGTTTAGCAGTCTTAGGTTTACGTAATTATATTTATGATTAAATTTCTAATGGTAAAAACTTTTCCCTTTCCGAAAAAACGTCAAAGTCGTTTTTTTCGGAAAAATGACACAAAAATTTATCCGAAAAACGACAAAAATTGCATAAAATTATATTAAAAAAGTTAAAAAATAATTTTAATAAAAAAATAAATTAGATGAATTTTATTGAATAAAAATATTTAGAATTCTTGCAATATTTTCATAAAATCCATATTCACTATAATGAATGAAATTCGCAACAATATTTTTCAATTGCATGTCATTTTTCTTTATATTTTTTTTACTGATTATAAATTATTGATTGATATATTAATTCATCCCTATTCTTTTTTCAAAATATCAATTATTTTCCCAATTGGCTGTTCCCGTTTTACTAATTTTTAGTTAAGATTTCTGTGATATGCCTCACAGCTATTTGTTGTAGTTGACATATTATTCAATACTCTTTCATTTGCTGACCAAAAGTTAAAATTTTTTGTAGGTGCATTTTTTTTGTTCGCAATAAAATTATTTTTGAAAAAAATTAAACTATTGTAGTATTTTTCAGCCTTTTTAAACATGCATATTTTATAAAATTTAGAAATTACTGCGTTAATAGACACATATGTTAAAAATAATAAATATTAAACAAATTTTTATACTAATATCAAATCTATATTTTTTATTAAATCCATTTGTTTTTAAAAATCTTATCACTATTTTTGTAAAATGAAAATAACATCCTTGAATTTCAGTGGCTTTGAAATTTTCTTTAGAAGGTTTATAAGGAGCAATTTCAAAATCTACAATCATAATTTTCGGTTCAATATTTAAATTACGTTTTAAAAATGAAAACGCATTGTTATAAGAAAAATTGGGGTTTCTTTTCTTAAATATGTATATAATTGCGATGATTTTAGAAAAATAAGATGCATGTAGTAAATTTGTTCAAATCCTTTTGGAGAACTATAGAAAGTTCCATCTCTAAGCCAAGATATAGATTTTTTCAAAATTTCAACATTTGCTAGCGTATAGAAAATTATTATTCTTTCTTCAGAATCAAATCAAGTATCAAATTGTAGAAATTCTTTTTTTGAAAATGTATATTTATACATTTCGAGTATTTCATCATTATTATTTTCATTATTATTAAATTTTTTATTTTTGATACTGACAAAATAACCATGCATATTATCAATTTTATTTAAATATTTTTTATCATTTTCGTTTAATTCAAGAGTTTCTGCCAACAAAGCATTATCAAAACCTTCATTTGTTTTAATGGCAGATTTTTTTAATTTATCATTAACACGAATTTTAGTAAGCCTTTCATTTTCTTCTTAATGCCAATGCTCACTTTCTTGTAAAATAGTATCTCTATTTAGAGATGTATGTATTCTAACCGAGCAATTTTTTCTCATACATCTCCAATAAATATAATTTTCGTTTTCTCATTGCATATTATATGTATAATTCCAATATATCATTTTATTTTGGAGATATTATAAATCCAGGTTTTTCAGTCATAGGGATTGTGTCATTTTTCCGAAAGAACGACTTTGTGTTTTTTTCGGGATGCCTTATTACGATATAATATACACACTCTCTATTTATGCCAAAATATAAATTAATTTTTTTTTAGTTATATTCCGAAGCCTAAATCAATTGAGTATGTTTAGCAGTCTTGGGTTTAGTAATTATATTTATGATTAAATTTGTAATGGTAAAAACTTTTTTACCGACTAACGTACGCTCGTCAAATATCAGATACAATATCACACCCTTGATATATTTAAATCAATAAGTGATTCAAGAAAGTCTCTATTATGAAACACAACTTCATAAAAAACAATGATTAGTCCAAACCCCGACACCCCCAGAAAACAATATAATGTTTTTTAAATCTTTCTTTGTTATATTTTAGGCGATTATAAGCGATTCATCTATTTGCATTTCTTTTCCAGGTGCACTAATTTTTGGGTAATTAATAATGTAGTCCCTTAAAATACTAAATTGCAATTTATTTTCATATAAGTAATATGAATTTGGGTTATTTTCAATTCATGAAGGGTTTTTTTTATGAACCCGATATCATAGTAAAAATATAAATACGAAAATTTGATAAATTTCAAAAAATCAATGCGGAATTTAGAATAATATGAGTTTTCATATATTGATTTTTTGTTTAGACACGGTCTTTTACATCTACATGCTAAACCACTCGAACAATTATTATTTCATAATTTTATGAAAGTCCCACATTTTGAGCAACGAAGCTTTGTTTTAATAAATCATCAATCCTGTAATAATGCTATCCGTAGATCCTTGCATATGCAATAAAGTACTAACTCATCATATCATACTATCAATACATTATTTTGGTCTTACCATGAAGGTCAGAAAAGAAGTTTTGATAGCAAAACTATTATAATATTAAATAAAGTTGTATTTGTTAGAGTTGCTCACGAAAAACTAATTTCTTATTTGAGTTTCACATGAAGAGATGTTACTGATGGTATATTTGAGATTTAACATAGGATTATACAAAAACAGTAATATATACATATAAAATCTTAAGTATTACATCAGTAACATCACATCATTGAAAACTCGGATATTAAATCAGTTTTTCGTGAGCTAATCTGAGCGAATACTTCCCTGTGTCGCCGTTAAATATAGTGTGTCAAATTTGTTAATCCAAGGTAGCTCCTTTGTTTCGGTTCACTTACGAAAGAAGACCCTCACCCTCTCTAGATAGCTTTATATAATCAATTTTTTTCTTCAAAAGCCTCTCACTTGGTACATCTTATTAATTCAAAAAAGATATACTTTTTAAAATAATCAAAAACATTTAGAATTATAAATATTTATTCGAACTCTAGTAATTTGCTTCGATAGTCTTCTATCTAATTTATAAATATATATATATTGAGAGACAGTTTGTAAGGATATTTTTAATTAATGTTACAATTTTATTTTTTTTATTGAATTTAATGTTTTTTAGAGCTATATGCCAAAAGCAATACACAATTTAGAGTGTAGAATTTAAATTTTTTAACCCCTACAATAAACTTTATTTAAAAGAATAAGATCTTTAAATTAAAAGTATTATTAATTTTTAATACTATCGTCACCTTTATTTCGCATATATGTGGAAAAATAATGCAGATATGCCATATTTCTTTTATAAAATTATTTTTCGATATTAGACTTTGTACCGAATGCCATGTGCCTTCAATTAAATTTGATGAACACCATTTTCTTTGTAAAAAAATTCATGAGAGTGATTTAAAGTAAAATGTGGAAAGTCGTTAAAAAAATATTTTACCCTCTCCACATGTCACTGTCTATAATTGAACCTTTTTTAACATACTTCTTAATTATTTCTGTCAAAATATCTTTTTTTTCTTTTATCAACAATTTCTAAGAACATTTTTCTATTTTTAAGTTCGCTAAACGCCACCAAGTACCCATCTGCCTTTACTTTGTGCCCCGATTATATTTTATTCACCCTAATTTTGGCTAGTCTATGTCAAAAATAATATTATCACCACCAATCATATCAAATTTATCTCTAAGTTATTCATGTATTCGTAAATACACGTATTTTAGTATTCTTCTAACTACTTTATAATCACATGATATTAATTCACATATCTGTTTTATTCGGAAGCCTTTGCAAAATAGTACTATTATTTTTATAATTATATCACATCCCAATTTTTCATGATGAAATGATTTCTTCATAAATAATCTTTTTTCATATCTGCATTTTCGTCGCATACATTTTATTATATTTTTATTTTTAACTTTAGAAAATTTTCCTAAACATTTAAAACATAATATCTCACCGATCATAATTTCTACCATTTTTTTATTTCCATATTGATCTGTTCAATAGATTTCACCCTAAATATTAAGTTAAAAATTTAAATTCTACACCCTAAATTGCGTATTGATTTTGGTCTAAATAACCATTTTTTTCTTCATCACCAGTGTAGTAATGTTGATCTTTAAAGTCAAATAAATATGAACTAGATGTGCTAGCTTTCATATAACATGTGCCGGTTGAATATCTCAGTAACAAGATTCGTGTATACTTTTCTTAAAAGAGCGGAATTAAAAATTGGCTACTATTGAAGCATTTCTTTCTACAAACATCAAAAAATAATGAGTATTTTTGGGGGTTATATTTTTTTTTATTTTTTTTTTGTGAATTTCGAATTATGCGAGTTGAGAATTTGTCAAATTGTGGTCAAAACCATGTCGCAGCACACATCTTTAGAGTCTTTTTTATTTTACTAAAAGGATTTAAGTAGAACTTAATCAGCAATATCACACTATAACAACAGTCTATCTTTTCTATATATATTGACCGCTGAATGTCATTTCATAAATATTTATTAAAGTAACGAAAGAGGGTTTCGAACCAGGATTTTATATTTTGCCATCATGTTCTACCCAATCCTGATTTTAATCTCTTCATGCTTTAAAATAAAAATTGTTTTTAATATAAACAGTAATTTTAAATAATAAATTATTTTAATATAAACAGTAATTTTAAATAATAAATTATTTTGATATAAACAGTAATTTTAAAATAAAAATTGTTTTTGATATAAACAGTAATTTTAAAATAAAAATTGTTTTTGATATAAACACCAATTTAATAGAAATAATGATTTTAAAATAAACACTAATTTAATATAAACAATGATTTCAATTAATAAATGATCATATTCTCATAATGATTTTAATTCACTCTTAAAATTAACTATATTTAATTTTTTAATACAGTTGAATAATTTACTCGCTACCCCCAATGAAACCAATAAAATCGCTGAAAAATTGTGACACTGAGTTGAATAATCTAGCCAAAAAAATTAAATACAAATGCACCTACTTAACATGTAATCTTGAATATGACACAATTCTTGGTTATAAAAGACATTTTTCTTATTATAATCATAAACTTTATTGCGCGCCAACACAAATCAAAAAATGTCCATTCGATGGATGTTTTGAAACACAAAATTTAGAATTACATTATCGAACAAATCATCCCGGCTGTGAAAAGCTGTTATCCGATACACAACTTCAATCAGAAAAAATCTCAAATATTTATCAATATAATCCAAATAGAGAAAATTTAAAAAATAAAAAAAATAATTCTAATAAAGAAACTGTTAAAGATGATTTTAAAGCTGACTATAAAAATGGATTTGAAGATGATATTGAAGAGTATTATAAAAAAGAGTATTATAAAGATGATTTTAATGATGATTATAAAAAAGATGATTTTAACGATGATTATAAAAAATATGATTTTAATGATGATTATAAAAAAGATAATAAGAATAACAGAGGTATTAAAAAAAGAAATAATTTACCTGAAAATAGAATTTTTGATACTCTTCCATTTTCAACCTTTTTATCAAAAGAAACATTTTTTGGAGATATTTTTTTACATTTCTTTCCAAAAGGTGTGGTCGAAATATTTGATAAAACACAGCCCGGTATATATTTTTGTCGAGTAATAGGGTGTGAAAGATGTTTTAAAAGTATAGTTGCATACAAATATCACTGTAAGACCTACATACATAATTTTTTTGCCCTTTTTAAACGATATTGTCAAATAAAAGATATATCTCAAAATTACCTGATTTACAAGAAAAATTTTAAAAAAAAGTTCAAAATTAAAAACCTTTTCCTGCTCACTGGAGTTACTCACCACACCTCAACACAGCCTGATCAATTTTATGACTTAAAATTTTCATTATCGAATGAAGCAGAAGAATCAAGAATAAATGGGATATCATCAAAACAAATTATTTTGGATAGACTATCAAAAAGAAAACATAGGATTGATAAAGATAACATAATAGGAAAACTTGAGAATGGTAAGTTCAATTTAAAAAATATGGGGCCTAGCTCGTTTTTTAATTATTGTGTAGAAAATGAGAAAAATAATTATCGTGATAGTAATAGGAGTACTGAAGAAATAAAGAAGTTTAAAGAATATTTTGAAAGCGACGAAGTGATAAATGAAAATTTCAAAAGGAAAAATGAATTACACCCAAAAGTATTATTTAATGATGACATATTTGACTTGTTTTCGAATGGATTTGACGATAATGTAAAAGAAAATGGAGATATACTCGGGAATATTGCCAAATTAAGTAATGATCATGATGATGAATTTATTTGCGATTATGACAAAAATTTGACTGATGATCACAACCAGAATATGACTGGCGGAGATAATATCAGTGACCATGTTTTAAGAGAAAAATTCAAAAGGAAAAAAACAATTAAATCCGATAATTCTCCAAATGAGGATGATTTGAATAATCAACAACTAATCAATCAAAGTAGAAAACATTTCTCAAAGAAACAACTAGCCTTATCCTTAAAAAAAGACAAATATAATCCCGACAACATAAAAAAAATAAGAGTTGAAGATTTTGTTACAATTAAAAATTTAAACCATGAAATAACAGCCGTTGTCGCAAAAAAGGAGATGGGGCTATTTTATGTTGCTATGAATGGAAATGAGGTTTATAATTTTGAAAAAAATAAAAATTTAGACATAATAAATTCACAAAATGAAACGGATCACGGTGCTGAAGAGACAGATCTGGATTTTAACAAATTAAATAATGATCCTGAAAGCTTAATTACTTGTAAAGATGAAGCTTATAGTAATAAAGATAAAATTTATAATAACGGTCCTTCTAATAATAAAGATAAATTTTATAATAATGAACCTTCTAATGATAAGAAAGAATATGAGAATAGAAAGCCGCCATTAGATAAAGATATTGAGAACCTTAAAATGAATAAATGTAGCGGGAATAATGAAAAGAAGGATGAAATTACTTTAAAAAATTCTTCAATCCTAAATATTATTCGTGATACGGAAATAGTTGGGGAAATAACTTTTGATTACGGAAGTATATTGAAAATGAAATTGATTCAGGGCAATGAAAACGAATTAGTCATTTTATTCAGTGATATGAAATTAAGACATATAAATTTGGAAAATCAAGAAGTTTTTGAATATGAATCCGGATCTGTTTTTGATTTTGATGTTTTTGAAAATATTGTAATTTCTACGGATGGCTTGCGACTTTGTAAATATTTGGGTAAAGAGCTAATTTCAACAACTATAAATGTTGATTCTCCGATAATTTCAATTTCTTGTGTTCCTAAATTGAAATATGATGGTACTGGTGTGATGCTAGATATATATTTTTTAGATATTAGCGGAAAAATAGCCTGTTGCGATGAAAATTTTAGATCATCGCGAATTGTTTATTCATGTTGTGGCGTGACTCATATTAAAAAGATAGAAAATTCAAATTTATTATTGCTTTCTGATACCTTTGATGGTGCTACAAAGATGTTTAATATTGATGATAAAAAATTTAAGTCTAAAAATTTTGCGCCTAAATTTGTTTCTTGTGCCGACAGAGATAAAAATATTATTTTCACGGGTGGTTATGATGGATCTGTTTTTTTAAATCTTATGACAAAAAGAAAAATTTTTTCAAAAAATATTTTGCAATGCATCAGGGCTGAAGATGGTTTCATGTTAGATTTTAATCCACAAACTAATGTTGATGATTTTAAATATGATCCGATGATAAAGGTAATTAATATTTTCGTTACTAAGGAATCAGTTGTCGTATTCTTTGCTAATGGATGTGTTGTGTTTATTTCTAAATATTTTATTTTATAAAAAATATTATTTACTATTTTTGGTAATCTTGAATGATTTTTTTCTTAAAAATTATATTCACAGTTGGGTATGATTTATACCGTCCGATTTTTCAAAAAGGCTCGTAAAAACTTATTGGATTTAAAAACCGAAAGGATCGTAAAACAAACATAATTCAAAACTTTTAAACAATATAAAATACAATACTAAACTAATTAAATTCTTTTTATTGAAGTAAATATCAATAGTCTTCTCTTTTCTTTTCTCTAGATATTCCCCATTTTCATTGTTTATTAAATCATGAAGATCTTGTAAAAAGACTGAGCCTTTTTTAAAATTTTTTGTCTCTTTAAGAATGCACATAATTCTAGAAATGTTTATGTCCCAATATATTTTCTAATTTATGGCCACTACTTCTTCAAAAGTAACATCATGATCTTTTCTTAAGTATCTTTATTACATAAAGTCTATTGTTGCTTCGTTAAAGATATTATCATAAACATTTCCCATGTCAAACAAAGTAGATTTTTTTTCAACAATTCTCAATTGTCTCTACTTTTATAAATTTATACATTTCTTTATTTACATAATGTCATCTAATAAAGTGTTTTTTTTTCAACTCTGTTGTTTGGTCAGCATTTTGAGTCAAAGCTTCTACTACCTGTGAACTTATTAAGATTTCTTTGAATTTGGTTTTAAATGAATTAATTATTCACATGTCTGAAGATTAAATAACCGAAATACAGTTATGTGACAAAAATAAAAGCTCTATTTGCGAATTATTCCCCACTATCTGTCCGAAGAAGTTATCACATATATTATATTACATGCTGACAACATCCATAGCTGCTAAGCCGGATATTTGTCACCAACCTTGGCCTTTTACCTTTGGTTCCTGGCGTTTCAATAATACTTCACTTCATAAGCTACACAGAAACCCAGCTGTATACGCGATTTTTTTTTATCAATGACTCCGCAAGATACGGATGATTAGTGGCCTTTAATTAATTTTTATTTTATACTATTTTTCCGAGATGTGTCGCCGCACTCAACCCCACACCTAGGATCTTGTGCAATATAATATATTCTTTGCGCATTAAACCCCTATTGAATTAAATTGATTTTAAAATATAAATTATTTTTTTTGATATTAAATTTATTAATGGCCTGGTTGCATATTAAACCCCTTTAAATTAGTTGCAAATTTTATATCAAATCGTTAATAAAAATAAAAAAATGCAATTTCGTGCCATTCTTCACCCCTTTTTTTTATTAAAAAAAATTAAAAAATAAAATTGAAAAATAAAATTGAAATAAATAACAATTAAATAAATAACAATTAGTTTTTAAATTTTCTATTTTTTCAATTTTATTTATTTCAATTTTATTATTTCAATTTTATTTATTAAAATTTCTTATTTCAATTTTAGTTTTCAATTTTATTTTTAATAAAAAAGAGGTGAAGAATGGCACGACAATCGCATTTTTTTATTTTTATTAACGATTTGATAAAAAATTTGCAATTAATTTAAAGGGGTTTAATATGCAACCAGGCCATTAATAAATTTAATATCGAAAAAAAAAATTATATTTTAAAATCAATTTAATTCAATAGGGGTTTAATGCGCAAGGAATATAATATATTGCACAATACCTTCTACTTTATTGTCATATTATACCAAGTCTTATATAGCTATACTATACTGGTACAGCTGTGTATTAATACTATACTGGTACAGCTGTGCATTAATACTATATTTTATAGTTTTTGCCTGCTTAATGTTATTCCCTCATTATTTATTAAAGAGTGATGGAAGCGAGATTCGAACCTCGATACTTAAATTTTACATTCATGAATGATAACCACTAAGCTATCTGACCCGAATTTGTTTTTTTATCTAGGAAAAATGCACCTTGACAGCTGTACTACACAGTAAAAACACTATATCAATACCACAGTTCTATAGTTATTGACCGCTTAATGCCATTCCTATTATTCATTTTTCTCATCTCAGTTGGAAAAAAACCTCGATACTCAGATGTAAATTCAAGAGTGTTAACCATAAGCTCAATGGCCCCTGTAAATTAAAAAGCGTATAAAGCATACACAAAGGTAATAACTTTTATTTAAACCCCGTTTTATTTTATAAAAATCTTTAAATTTTATTTTATACAAATCTTTAACTTTTATTTATACAAATCTTTAACTTTTATTTAGACAAATCTTTAACTTTTATTTATACAAATCTTTAACTATTATTTAGATAAACCTGGGATTTTTATTAGAACCTTGTCACGATATTAACACCTATTTTTGTTCAAAATATTTTTCACAAAACTCTTCAAAACAACCATCTAAAATTTTATCATCCGCTATGTTAAAATTATCATATAAAAATTTCCAGATATGTGATGCAGTTATTATATTTGGCCTTTTAAGAGCTCTTTGAATACTTACCATCTTGAAATTTCTATTTAAACCAATAGGTTTTGTATCACCCAATGCTTTTATTATTCTGATTTTTATATGACAATCATTCATATCAACTTTCTTATTCATGGGCTTCTAAAATTATAATTTATTCATAATTGTGGGATCAGATATTTTAGCGGCTACCTCTTGAATTTAACAATAAGTATCGATATTCTAATTATTTAAAGTCATTTTAATGAATAATCGAGAATGATTAAATCGTTCGATATTACAGAAATATAGCAGTAATTACAGTTGTTAATCCGCGGTATAGCTGATTAAAACATACTAAATTTTTTTATAGTTAAGCAAAAGGGGGCCTATTTAGTGTTAGGATGAGTTTAGGATACATCTTGGCAAAAAAAAATAATGAAACTAATAAATTCACAAAAATGCTTATAATTATTGTTTCTGCTGAGTAATTGATAAAATAAAAATTGTATATGAATAAAACTCTGGTAGCTAGACGTGTAACCAGAACTTCAAGAAGTAAAGGTCAAAATACTAAAGTTGGAAAAGTCCATATAGGGAATTATAGATACATGTATTAGCTAAATAATAACTTCAGTGAGTATTGTTAACTTTGCGTACTAAACTAAAGGCACTACCTACCTTGTATTAAAAAATATAAGAAAAAATTAAAATGAGGCCTGATATCCCAGTGGTTAACACTCTTGAATGAAAATTTAAGTATCGAGGTTCGAATATCACCGACGCCACCCTAATAAATAATTGAAATTGACATTTAGCTGTCACTAAGTATAAAATATAGCAGTAATATACGAATGTTTCAGCGTGGTAAAGCTGATTAAGACTTAGGCTTTAATTAAAATGGAGGTATAAGAGCTCTTTAGGTATGAGGATAACTGCAGTGACCCATATGTGAAAAGAAGTTGTGAAAAAAAACAATAACGCTAATAATTACCTATACCACGATGAGGAATTGATTAAACGAAAATCATGTATACAGCTTATTCTCTTGGTAGCTTATGAGTGACGTCTTCAATGAAAAGAAAGAAAAAAGTTCTAAAACTTATGGTAGTAGACAACTCTTTGAGTTGGACACAACGGATGTTGCTAACCTGTAATTGTATATATAAAAACTAAAATTTGACCTGATAGCTCAGTAGAAAACACTATTGAATGCAAAATCTAAGTATCGAGATTCAAATCCTGCTATTGTCACTTTTTTAATAAATAATGAGGGAATGACATAATCGTTCAAAAACTATAGAAATGAGTATTAATATAATCTGTTTTAGTGTGGGTTGGCTGATTAAGACTTGGTCTAAAATGACAAATAAGCAGAAAGGACTCTTCTAGGTGTGGGGATGTGCGGCGTCACATCTCGGTAAAATAAGTAGTATAAAATCTATAAACCCACAATTACCCGTATCTTGCTGAGTCATTTATAAAACGAAAATCGCGTATATAGTTGAGATTCTGGTAGCTTAGAAAGTGCCTTATTACAGAAGATTAGTAACTAAAAGTCTAAAGACCAAGGTTTGATACAGCTCTTCGGGTTGGTAGATATGTTTTGGCAGCATGTAATATATATAGAAAAAATTAAAAAATTAAAAAAAATGTAAAAAAAATAAAAAATAAAAAAATTAATTAAAAAACTAAATATTAAAATAAAGAATGCTAAAAATTTATAAAATTAAATTCTATAGTAATATATGCGTTTAAAAACATGCTTGTCAATACACATATCAATGTTAAATCGTTTAAATCTTTTTTAATTCCATATTTATCTTTTATTCAAAGTAAAAAAAATAATATCAATAACATTGCCACCTAATTCGTTTAAAAATCAATTATCTTTTTACAATTTTATGCTTTAATCTTAACTCTTTGGGAAATCAAGATATTATGGTACTGTTCTATTATATAACACCAATTTTATATACTAAAAATGGAAGTAAACAAAAAATGTCAAATATAAAGAATG
>SDVU01000306.1:0-15529 GCA_016256075.1 Dictyocoela muelleri | reverse complement strand
TACAATCGAAGACTGTCATGGTTTTTTTAGGGAAATGCTCAGAGAATTAAGAAAAGTAAGTAATTAAATTTTTTATCTTTTTTTGAGGACGAAATTGAAATGCAAAAAGACGAGATTGAAATACAAAGAGTATGGAATTGAAATGAAACCCCTGTAATTTTTTTAAAATAAAAATGTATTGACGAAAGTTATAAATAAGTTTTTTTATTTTTGGCTTGGTGCCTGATTTCGAATTTTTTCTTCTATAAATCTGTTGAAGTTGATATCAATTTTATTTTGAATGAAATCATCATAATATAATACACATGTTTTTTTCATAAAACCTTGATATAAACAAGTTTTTTTTGTTAAGTATATGGGAAGGCTGATCACAGAGATATTTTCGTTAAAAATACATAAAATTTCGTATCAAGAAAGTTAATCACTATAAAAAATAATCTCACATGTTTTTGTTGCATTTAAAAATAGCTGTTTAGAAGTAAACATTAAAAACTCTGTTTACGAAACTCTATCATCGCAAAAAAATTAGTGGTGTGCATGCAGCCTGTGGGCGGCATGTTTGAAACACCTTCAGTTCTATCATCATGTAAAATCAAAAATATGAATAATAATGGTGTATACTATTTTACACACACAAAAAAAAGTTGCTATCCGGAAAAATACCCGGAATTATTTTCTATTTAAATGTAGAATTAATAAACATTAATATGATAAAATAATTAATGAAAAATAAGGGTGGACAAAAAAAAGACTTTAAATGATATTTTAACTCTCAAGACGATCAATCTATTGTTTTCGATGTAATAGACATGGTTGCCCGAGTAAACGTAAAACATATGTTAAGATGAAAAAAATATTATTTCAAAAATAAAATTGTCATTACAATAACTTTTATATGGTCATACGCCATCAATTTTATGTAGATTGAAGAATTCAGCATCACAAACAAATTCAAATTCTGATTATTCTATAATTTTTGCTACATAAGGAATGATTAATGATAATTTTAAAAAGTTTATAATAATAATACTACATAATTATGATTTTTATATAAAATTTGAATTCTATATAACTTTAGATGACATAACAAATATTTTTTATTTACAAATTTTATTTAAATGCTTTTTTAATTTTCTATAAAATTAATTATTTTTAATTAATATTTAATTTCTTTATAATTCACTATTTAAATACATTATTTATTTTTTTTACTATTTAATTTCATTATTTAATTTCAATATTTAATTTATAGTTTAACTTTTAGTACTAAAAAATCAGGGTATTTTTTCGAATAAAATGACCTAAGAAATCCCGAAATATGCCAAAGGCTGTTTTCCGGATTGCAATTTTGGATAATGTAGTTTATTAATACATAATTTTAAGTGTTTATATTGTATTAAATTTTTCTAAAACACCTAAATTTTTTAAACTTTTAAAAATTATATTATAAAATTGTATTTTCATCATAATTTATTAATTTTATAAGTAATAGTGTTATACAAATATACTTAAAATTAATTCTTTATCGGTTGTAAAATAATAAACATTTCTAAATTATTAGGCTATTGCGGGTTACAGGCAGGTTTTGAGATTACAGGCAGGTTTTGAAAAAAATATAAAAATATCAAAAATTTATTTAAAACATAAAAAAGAGACAATTAAATATTTTCGTTTTTTTCAATTTTATGTTACCAAATGAACTGTATTCAAAATTCTGTTTGTTGTTCTTTATAATTACCTTTTATTCCTTGTAAAAATCTCTTCATTAGACTCAAAACTCCTTCAATAGTTTGTGTTGCACTGACGGATCTTCTGGATCTATAAAAATAAAAAAATGGTTTATTTGCCTATGTTTGATTGTTGTATTATCTCTTAGTACGGAAGAATATGCACGCCACTGGTCAGTAATTATTGTTGTGCCTGGCAAACATTTTCACTAATTATACGAGCCATGATTTGAGAATTTATGTTTAAAACAGGGATTATAAACGCTTTTTGACCCTCTTTCTACCCACATACATAACATTGGCCATTTGTAATACCTCCTCGATTATATTTATGTTTAAAAAACAAGTTTCTATCAATCTCCACAATCTTAATTGTACCATCGTCATTTATAACACCTAATATATTGTTACTAGAGGCTATAAATTCACATATAGCTTCTCTAACTAAATCAAATATTCAGAAACAGTACCGCGATCTACATATAACTCATATGCAATATCTATAAAAGATATGCGATTAATGTATTTACACATAATATTGAATATAATTCGCATTTCTAGACGAGATCTTTCAAATATACTATATTCTCGTACAATTGATAAAAAACGATAAGTTATTTTACAAATTCAGTGGAATCCATCAAGTGTATTTTTTCTTTTGTTGCACGTTTAATTCTGTGTTGTCTGACATTTACGACACATCTTTGTATTTTCAAAAACACATATGCGTGATAAAAAAACGTTTTGCGATCTTTATCAGAAAAAACAAGATTTATGTTAGATTCTATAATTTAAAATCCATTAAATCGTCGTTGGTTAATAATTTATTTTCCTCAACATTTTTTTGGATCGGTGTTCTTCCTATTTAAGAGAGTCATTAAAATTTTTCAAAACCTGTCTGTAATCTCAAAACCTGTCTGTAACCCGCATTCGCCAATTATTAATTTTATTATAAATTAAACTCGAAAATTAAAATAAATTTATATATTATTTTACATGTTGAAAATATCATAATTGCCATTTTGGAGATTTGTCTTCAATATTTAAATTTAGAACTTTGGTTCTTGTTTAAGTTATACGTCAGGTATAAGTTACCAGAAATTATTTAAAGAGGTTTTCTTAATCAGTGAATCGGCTTGATACAGATAATTATAAGATTTTTCATAAATTTTATAGTTTGATTGCTTATTTTACCGATATATGTCCCTTACCTCATTCTCACAACTATTAGGGTTTATCTCAATTATAAAAAAATTGTCGGGTCTTAATTAGCTATACACACTGGAACAACTGTATATTATACTATAGTTATATAGTTATTGACTATTTAAATATATTTTCTGATTATTTTATAAACCGAATTTATATAATTCGAACTATATACTTAAATTTTAAATTAAAGAGTGTTCAACACACCTCTCTGATCTCTTTATAAATTTTATAATGTTTATAAAATTTGAAATATAAATATTTTTATAGAACCTTAAAAAAATTTTAAAATAATATTCTTTATACTCTTGTATTCTGACTAGGATACCAATACTTTATATTTAAACATTTTCCATCTAACAAAACACCATCTAGTGTCTTTTTAGCAATTTCTGCAGATTTAGAAGTCTTATATATAATAAAAACAGTGCCACTAGTTTCATTAGTATTGCCAACCCTATATTGTAAAATTTCACCGTACTTGCTGAATAATGGGTATATTTTTGTATAGTCGATTATATTTGATATTAAAAGAATTTGCGATGACATGGGTATATTTTTTAAGTTTATAATATCAATTTCAAATATCAGAATAATGCTGATTTATTGACTAAAAATGTATTAATTATTTAATAGGCTGTTTTATCTTTCTAGTATAAAGTTGAAATGAATTGTTGATTTTATAAATTTTACAACAAAAAAGATAGATGTGTATTTTGCATTCTTGAATGAAAATTATAATATTTATAGCTTAATATTAAATAAAAGAGAAATTATAATAATTTTAAATGTTTAACAATTTATATAGATTTATTATTTGTTTATTTCGAGTTAATTTTAAATTTTTCAGATAAAGCCCCTAAAATATTATTATTTTTCAAATAAGAACGCATAAGCTATTTCAAACAAAAGAGATTACAAATACTTATTGATAAAGTTGAATTTATCTATTTCTAGTCAAGCCATTGATAAAACGAAAATCGTGTATACATTGTAATAAAAGCTTAAAAGCCATGTTGATATTTGAAATAAAACACAAGATCTATGAATATAAATATAGATTAATTTTAACTTTCAATTATAGATATTGTAAGATCTATGATAACCGTTGTATCATTTTTTTGAAATAAATAATATGAATTACACTAACGTATAAAATATAAAATACATTGATCATTCCCTATTTATATTTGAATGTTAATTTCTGATCATTTATTTAAATTTGTAAATATTAAAGTACTTAAGTTTGTTAATGTAAATATTCAATCTATTTGCTTAAATAATCTCTTTAAATTGATAATTAAAATTTAAATTTAAATTTAAAGAAATATTAAAAGGCTTTTGAATGATTAATTTGGTTAAAACATAAAATTATAAATAAAATATACAGAATATAATTTTCTTGGAATTATTAAGCAGATCTAATTAAAATTTATTAAAGAATTAAAATTTATTAAAGAATTAAAATTTATTAAAGAATTAAAATTTATTAAAGAATTAAAATTTATTAAAGATTAAAAATTTATTAAAGAATTAAAATTTATAAAAGAATTAAAATTTATTAAAGAATTAAAATAATCTTTTTATTATTTTAAACAATATTTGATTTAAAAAAACATTTAATTTAAATAAATTTATTCATTTAACTGAATCCTAAATCTAAAAATACCTTTATATTTAAGAACTTTTCTTAAATTAATATCATCTGTAATATTCAATATGTCCTCTATTATTTTATTTATTTCTTCTTTTTCTTTGTAATAGTTTTTCAAAATATTCTTTTCATCTTGATTTAGCTTTTCAGTCATCAAGGGTTTAAAAAGTAATTTCTTTAAAAAATATTTTTTAATTCCTTTAAAAAAGATTTTTTTTTAATTTCTTTAATAAAGATTTTTTAAAGAAATCAATTTCTTTAGTAGAGGATTTTTCTTAGATTAATGATTTTATTATCATTTTTTCGTGATTAATCGTCTTCTTTTTAGGTATGTTTTATATTTAAGATTTAATAGCTTTTATTTTAAATTCATTTTATTATACTTTAAGGTACAATGAAATAAATCTTTTTATAAGAGTTTTTTATTTATAATATCAATACCTTAACTGTATTTTTGATTAATAAAACCATTCAATATAAACATTAATGATCGTAAACTATTTGTAAATATCTCTTTATTGGTATGTTTTGATCAAAAATAACGAATTTTTAAAATTTTTTTTGAGAATGATAGATGCTGCAAAATTTTAAAGAAAAATATTTATAATTTTGATTTAAATTAATTAATTAAACCTTTTTTGATCTAAATTTATTTTATACCATAGTTATAGAAATTATATTTTTAATGAATTTTCTATTTTTGGAATTTTAGACAACTTTTGGTCATTATAAGCAAATTTTTATCTTTTTGGTACGATTTTTTTTTAATTTTTTTTCAACAAATTTATTTTACCTGACCCTTATGAATTACGAAAAAATCATAAAGGATAATATTTTATACATAGTTCTAGCATTTTCATTGATAACTATTATCTGCTATATAATATATAGAATTAGAATACGCATAGTCTCTATCGACATGCTTCCTAGAAATTGTTATGGTATAAAGTTAAGTGGTATTGCGACTTATGTAGGTGACGGTGATAATTTCCGGTTTTTACATGTGCCATTCTTAAGGAGTGCAGATTTCAGTCGAAACACACGAACATTAAGTATTAGATTGTATGGAATTGATGCACCTGAAAAATCTTATTTTGGTAAACCAGCACAACCATTGTCTAATGAAGCACAAGCTGCTTTAAGCAATCTTATACTTTTAAAGAATGTCACAATTAAAATTTTAAAAGTTGATAGGTTCTCACGAGTTATTGCTAAAGTTTATGTAGGTTGGTTGTTTAAGACGGATGTATCTTTGAAAATGCTTGAAATGGGATGGGCATGTGTTTATGAAGGCTCTGATGCGGTTTTTGATGGAAACGAAACCGTTTTAAGGGAAAAGGAAAGTATTGCTCAAAAAAATAAAATTGGTATTTGGAGTTTAGAGAATTACGAATCACCTAGAGATTATAAAAATAAAATGAGACGTGGTCATATCAAAGAAGTATGAGTAAATGTTATTGCTTTTATTATATATATATTTAAGTATAATTATCGCCTTGAAGTATAATTATTATGAGTAAATATTATAACTTTTAATAATATATATATATTTAAGTATAATTATTGCCTTGAAGTATAATTATTTTTATTAAGGTCAATTAAGTTTAATTAGGTATAATTAGTATTATTAAGTATTATCTTGAATTTTATGTAATGAATTGCAAATAATACAAGTTATTTTTATTACAGTTAACCCTTTATGATTATTGCAAATTTTATAAAAAAGCAAATTTTTTTGTAAAAATATGTGAAAGGATAAAATTAAAAAAAATTAAAATTTATTAAAAATATTAAAAAATAGCTAAAATTTTTTCATAGCTTTATTGATATTCGAAATTTTTTTTTTTGTTATATATTATATGTTGACAAATGCATAGCTGCCAACCCGGAGAGTTATATTCAACCTTAGTCTTTGACCTTGGTTCCTGATGTTCCAATAATACGTCGCTTCTTAAGCTATCCAGAATCCCAGCTGTATATGCGATATTCTTTCTATCAATGACTCAGCAGGATACAGGTAATTAGCGGCTTTCATGAATTTTTAATTTTCATTACTTTTTTCTGAGATGCGTCGCTGCACTCATCCCTACACCTAAGAGAGTCCCTTCTGCTTCATTTTCATATCAGCCAAGTTTTAATCAGCTATAACATACTGGAAGAACTGTATATTATTACTATATTTATATAACTTTAGACCTCTTAATGTCATTCCCTCATTATTTATTAAAGAGTGCCATCGGCTGATTCGAACCTCGATACTTAAATTTTAAGATCAAGAGTGATAACTGTCTTGTTCGCTAAGAGGAACAAGCCCTAATAAGTGTCGATGATATACTGAGCGTAGGTTAGATTTTGACGATTGATCCTTACCTGTGAACTCTCGATCTTTATGATTGTAGGCAAGATCCTTTCTTGACTGATGATGAGAATTAGAATTTTTAAAATAAAAACAACAAAGATTTTTCTTGTAACTCACCATATTTATTTAAACGTTTTTCTTTATATAATTTTATCTACCAATAGATATCCAGCAATAAAGAAACCAATCATATAATATGATTTAAAAATAAATACCAATCAAAATATAACGATAACAATTTAAATTGTAGATACCGTAGACGAATCATTGTCATTACACCTGTACACGACAATAACCACTGAGATATCTGGCCCACTAATAATATTTAAAAGAATTTAAGTGTTATATAAGTAATTTTATTTTTTTGGATATTTGTCATATCTTTAATAATTTTTTAACATCTCAATACCTACAATTATAAGCAGTGATTAGTTAACATCTGATTTAATCTATAATATTTGGTTTATAGTGGTTTAAATTATACGTCACTTCTAATATACATAGTTATCAAGAATACAAGCTTTATAATTAAGATATAAAAATATTATAAAGGATATTTTTTTTTATAAATACTACTTTTTATCGAGATTTATCGTCTTATATTCTTCATATCTTGAGAGTTAGTAATTCTCATGTCAGGAGAAATCTTTGCCGGATATATCGCACTTACACCCCAGAAAATCTATTCTGCTTCATTTTCATATTAGAACAAGTCTTAATCAGCTATACTGAATAGAATCAACTTGATATCACTCTTATAATTTTTTATCTCTTAATCTCAATACCGGTTATTTTATAAAGTGATGCATTATATTTTCCATGATATTCAATAGTTTTAACCACAGTCTATATGGCCCAATTTTTTAAAAAGTTTAATATCAACATATCATTGATTAAAGCAAATTTAAATATTTAAATTTACCCTCCAAAATGAATAACAACACAAATAACAATGAAAATATTAAATTTCAACAAAACAATCATCTTTTAATAATTAATGACGACAAAAAAGAGAATGAAACTATAGAAACTGATGAATTGAAAATTCTTGACGACTTTAATGAAATTGAAATTTCTTCAACATCAATTGGTTTATGCGAGATAAAATTTAAACAAAATAATTTTGATAATTTTAATGATAATAAATTAAATATTAATAATGATAATAATAAATTAAAGATTAATAATGATAATAATAAATTAAAGATTAATAATGATAATAATAAATTAAATATTAATAATGATAATAATATTAATGCAAAAAATATTTCTGATAATAACAATTCTGATAACAATAATTTTGATAATAACAAAACTGGCATTCCAAATATTAACAATTCATTAACACAAAATAGTACACATATTAGTTTTAATGAAAATAATATTTACAAAAGCAGTTCATATGAAAATCAATATATCAAAGATCATATCAATAATTTTAAAGATTTTAAAGATAATAAAGATATTAAAGATTTTAAAGATGATATTAAAGATTTTAAAGATGATATTAAAGAGTTTTTCACTGATGACTTTAAAACTTTTAATAAAACAACATCTGGATCTTCGCGTTGTCCAATATGTATGTGCGAATACACCATAGATGGTACTCACAGACTAGTATCGCTTAAGTGTGGCCACCTATTTGGTCATGAATGCATAAAATCGTGGTTTAACAAAAAGAAAACTGCATTATGCCCGAACTGCTCAGTAAAAAACAAACTTTCAGATATCCGTATAATTTATGCAACTGAGGTAATTTGTGAGAACGAGAAAAAATATTTGGACCAATTGATAAAAGAAAAAAATAAAGTTAATGCATTGAAAGATGAAATAAATATTTTACATTCACGATTAAATCATCTTTTAAATACGATTAATACAAATGTTGACCTGGAATTAGATAAGCTTGAAAAGATACAAATATATAACAAATTGAGTTTATGCGCATTTATGGGATGTTATGATAAATTGAATCGTGTTTATGCGTTTTTGACTGATGACGGGTTGGTTAAGTATGATGAAAATTTTGAATTTATTGATATTTTGATACCAAGCATGAGTTATGAAATCATTGATAAAAATAAAAATAATGATAATTATAAGATTTATAAGAATGATAATTATTTTAATAATAATTATGATGATGAAAATATTAATAAAAATGAAAATAATGATGATGAAACATTCAACACCGACAACTTATGCAATCCTTTTGCTGTTGATTTTAATGCGATCGAACCACAACCAAAAAAGAAATGCATAAAATCTTCAAACATAAAAACAAAAAAAATCTGCATAAAAACGGCAAAACCAAACACGACAATGACGAACACCGTAAAAAGAAAAAACATTATTAGAGACATAAAGGTGAGTGCATATAATGATGGCCTATTATTAATTGCCCTCAACAACACAGTAAAACTTATAAATATCTTCAATAACAATACAATATCAACACACATATTTAATAATGAAATAACATCAATATGTTTTGATATTCTCAATTACCATTTATTTCATGCAGCCGATGAAAAGGGGAATTTATATTTCTTGAAACGTAATGAAGATCCTAAGATTTTTAAAGTTAGTGAGAGTCGTATTCATTCTATGCATAAAGTCAATAAGACGATTTATTGTGCAGCATTAGACGGAGTTTATGCAATATATTATGATGATGAATATGAAATTGAAATTAAAAGAGTTGGTCAAAAAAACAATAGAAGCAATGAATATATCAGAGATCAAAATATCAATGAAAATCTTATTATCAATCAAAATATTAAAGAAAATCTTAATATGAATGAAAATCTTAATATCAATATAAGAGATAATATGAATGAAAATCTTAATATGAATGAAAGAGATAATATGAATGAAAATCTTAATATCAATAAAAGAGATAATATCAATGAACGTGTTTACAATAAAGATGCTTATAATATTAATAATACTAATGAAAATAATAACAATAATAAAATTTTTAATAAAAAAATTAACAAAATATGTACTCATATGTATGGTGATAGAGATAGGTTACTCTTTGTTGAACGTGATAATCTGTACAAAATCATACACAATATAATCAACAACGATGTTTTGATTGATAATAATTGTACTGACATAATATCTATAGACACTGGGATATGTGAGAAAAATAAAAAAAGAGATAAAATTATTGGTCAGTTTCTTGTTGTCATGAATTTAAACAAATTGATATTTTTTGAATTTAGTGGCAAGCTAAAACGAGTTTTAGATTTCAAGGAAAAAGTTTTAGATTTTTTTGTCGTCGAGAAAGGACTTTGCGTTTTAGGCGAAAATAATATTTTTTATGTTGGTGAAAATGATAATAGATTTTAACATCTTAAAATATATAATTAATGATCTCAAAATTTAATAATGATAAATAGATTTTTTAATCATCTTAAAATATATAATTAATGATGTCAAAATTTAATAAAGTGATATCGAAATTTAATAAAGTGATATTAATATACTTAATTAAAAATGATGATATTAAATACTTGATTAATATTGATGATATTAATATACTTGATTAATAAAAATGATATTAATATACTTAATAATAATGATGAATCAAAAAATAAGTCACACTTCAAACTACGCTCTTATAAAATTCATATATTTAATTATAAAAATATTTAATAATAAATTGATATGAAAAAAGGTATTTTATATTTGTTTTAAACTTTTCATGAAATATTTAAATTTGCAAATATTATTAAAGTATAGTTATTAGATCGATAGATTTAAAAAATAAAAATGATTATTAAAAGAAGCCAAAAAGATTATTAAAAGAATTATAAAAAACCTAGTGAAATAAATATTCTCTGAGAAACAAGTATTTTTGAACCTTTATATTCTATAAATAGACAGCTCTGTGTAAATAATTTTAAGTTAAAATTAAAATATCTTATAAATAGACTATGTCCTACTTATTTAGAAGATATTAATCTTTATAAGGATATTATTATTTGATAAGATGCGTCAAATACATCGTCTGATCATAAATAGTTAAAAATGACCATTAATTTTGATAAAAATATCTCAAAATAAGTAATAAGACTAAAAATTCATGAGAAAACAAACAACAAATCGAAATTATATGAATTAAAAAATTTGAAAAGTTTCTGAACATCAAATAACTATGACCTACTTATTAATAACTTATTATTGAATAAAATAGAATTATTATGTTAAAGAAATAGTCTATACCTTTAAGATAATATGCTAATTAAACAAAATCTCTGTATAAATAAATTATGAATTTAATGATTCAATGAATTTGAGGATTTAAAAATTGATGATTTTAAGAATTTGATGATTTTAAAAATTTGAGTTATACGACTAATAATATCTCGCTTTAATGTTGTTTAAAATACCTGAAATCTTTTTTTATTTCTACAAAAACAATAAATTACCTTTTTATTTTGAGAAGTTAAATAATTAAAGCTGCAACCTAAAAATTAGAATATAAGAATTATTGTTTTAATAATCATTTTTAATCTTTTAATCTTTTAATTTTTTAATAATCATTTTTAATTATTATCTTTTAATTTTTTAATCTTTCAATACTGTACTTATTGATTAAATTTAAATTTGACGAACCCCAAATGATTAATGAAAAACTGGCCTTTAAAAACATTTCAGTCTCTTTTGAAAAAAACAAACTTTTGGAGAATCTGACAAACTCATTTTCATCAAAAATGACATGCATTTTGGGATCAAGTGGATCAGGTAAAACTACTTTATTAAAGATATTGGCTGGAAGAACTAATATTTCTTATAATGGGGAAGTTTATTTTAATAATCAAAAAGTTAGTCGCGAATTTTTAAGAAAAAAGATAGGATTTGTTTATCAAGATGATATTTTTCCCGAATACTTGACTGTTGAAGAGTACATGCAATTCTGCGGAAAATTAAAAAATTTTAACTTTAAAGAAAAAGATAATTTTGAAAGTAGTTTTAATTTTGAAGATAAAAAGTTAAAATATGAAGATTTTAATTACGAATTAGGTCTAGCGGATTGTAAAAAAACTTACATAAAAAACATCTCTGGTGGTGAATCTAAACGTCTCAGTATCACATTATCACACATAAACTTGTCAAAGTCTAATTCAGATATTTTAATTCTCGATGAACCAACTTCAGGGCTTGATTTGTATACTGCTTATAAAACTGTAATGTATTTAAAAATGTCGAGTAAATTTATAATTGCATCAGTACATCAACCAAGTGATCTTATTCTTAATTTGTTTAATGATGTTGTGGTCTTACACAATTCAAGACTGTTTTATTTTGGACCTGTTGATGGATTAAGAGATTTTATTAATGAAATTGGATTTGAAGTACCTAGTAATGTAAATGTCGCCGATTTTCTTTTTACGAATGTTTTGCCGAATGTTGTGTTTAAAGAAAATGAATTTGTTGTTAAAAATGATGCAGAATCTTCTAAATTAGGAATTGAAGTTGAAAAAATTCAAAAAAATTCAAAAAATAATAAAGATAGAAATACTAAATTTAGTAAAAATAATAAAAAAGACCTTAATGATGTAAAGAATAATATAAAAGAAAAAATTTGTAAAAATGATAAAAATGATAAAAAAGATAAAAATGATAAAAATGATAAAAATGATAAAAATTATGAAAATAACAATCTATTTCCTTCCAATAAAAGAAAATTTGAACCTGAATACTTTGAATATCAAAAATTTAGTTCTGAAAATTTGTCATCTAAAAAAATTCGTAAATATGGTAGAAAGTTGATATCACATATTGAAAAGCCTAAAAAGATTTCTTTCTTTTATGAATTATTTTTGTTGTTGTGGAGACAGTTTATCGTTAATTTAAGAAACAAAATGATATTTGTGGGTCGTATTTTCCAATCAATAGCTACAATAATCATCGTATCCTGCATTTATTATAATATTCCTGATAAACCAGAATTTAAAATCTCAAACAGTCGAGGATATTTCTATTTGTTGATCAACTTTTTGTTTTTTGGTACAACGATGGGATGTGTACATGTTTTTTATTCCGAACAGAAACTTTATAAGCGTGAGTATCAAGAAAATTATTACGGACTGCCGAGTATATTTTTAGCAAAAATTATTGGTGATACCTGCGTTAGTTTGATTTATCCACTGACTATAATTCCAGTAACATACTTTTTTACTTTCTTAAGATACCCAATTAGCGATTTTTTGACAATTTTCACAATCTTATCACTGCTAACACTCGTTGGTCATTCAATAGGGATTCTTTTTAGCACGATATTTGAAGACATTAACACCACACTTATCATATTACCAGCATGTCTAATGCCAATAGTAACAATTTCCGGATTTCAAGTTGAACCTGATTCTTTAATTTTATTTCTAAAGTACTTGCAATATTTATCACCAACTAGATATGCTTTTAGTGTTATTGAGAGTATTGTTTTAGAAAAAAAAGTTTTTGTAGGGAAAAGTATATCCTTTGTTGTTTTAGTTTTTTTATATTTTTTTAATTTGTGTTGCTCGTTTGTCTTCTTTCGGTCTAAAATGAAAAAGATTGACTGATTTTTATTTGCTGAAAATGGTAAATTATAGGTAATTATTAAAAATTGTTATAAGTAGTTTATTGAATTGCTAGTTTATTATAATAACTGTGGCGCGCGAAACTCGCGACATGCGAAACGCGGCCACCTATTTTACTTTCAATTTATCTTTATTCTCTGATTTTTTTTCAATTTACCATGCGAGACGCGTTACATCCATGCGAGAAGCATTACATCTATGCGAGAAACGCTACACACCATATATATTACGAAGTGTTATAATATTATTAACAAATAGTCATATCAACAAAGAGATTATATTATATTTATTTAATTACGCAATTAAAGCTTTATTAATAACCTAACAATTGTATTGGTAATGGCTACGTAATAGCTTGACCCTAGGATCTATAAATATAATTTCTAAAATATATAAATATTTTATTTCAAAAAATGATAAAATTTGAGGTTAAGACTATTTTTAAAAATATATCTATAATACCGATTTTAATTATCAACAATAAATTTACAATATAAATATTTTATTCAAAATTACTTTTTATACTCAGAATAGATATAATTATATTTTTTTATATTTTTTTCATAATTCAATTTATGATTATTAAACTTTTCATTTAAAAAATTAATAGAATGTTAATTTAAAATTCCACAAAATTAATCAGACAAAAGTGTAGCGATTCACATGTTTCGAGCTTTACGTTCGGCAATACATGTTCACTTAAAAAAAATCTAAAAACATGATTCACTATTTTATTTAAAACTAAATTTTAAAATAAAAATTTTAAAATAAAAATCAAAAAAAAAAATTAAAAAAAATGAAAAATAAAAATTAAAAAAAAATACAAATTAAAAAAATTAAGAAAATAAAGATAAAACTAAATTAAAAAAAAAATTAAAAAATGCTCCGCCGGTATTCGAACCCGGTCGCTTTTCGCATGTCGCGCGCTTCGCGCGCGACAATAAATGTTCGTGTAACTTGGTTATTATTATTTCTTTTATATTTTTTGAATTTGTTTCTTTTAATCTTTCTTTCAGTTTACAATCTAAATCATCAGGTACTTTTTCGTTTTTATTCTTAGTATCAATTAAGAATGATCTTAGTAAAAATCAATATGTTTATTATTTTTGCCTTTTATATGGTACATCTCATAGCTAAATTCCTCCATTATTAGTTTCCACCTGTTTATTTTACGGCTAATATCACCTTTGAAGATTATGTTTGTGTTGTCAGCGTATATATTTATTCTAGCGTTAAATATTATTGGTTTAAAGTATTGTAATGATTTCAAAATTGCTAAAACTTCTTTTCCCACTATAATATAATTATTTTCTTACATAAGATAAAATTTTGCTGAAATAACCAATTAATTTATGCGTTTGAATCATAATAGAACCTATGCCTCTTTCGAACGCGTCACAATAAAGGTCAAAAAGTTTATTAAAGTCCGGGAAGTTCAGAAGTGGGTTTTGCTTTATGATGTCAATAATATCTTGGACCTGGTCCATTTCCCCCCCCCAAAAAAAAGGCGAGGTCTATTTTTTCCCCTAAATAAAAAAATTAAATTATTCTAAATAAAAAATAAAATTATTCTCAATAAAAAATTTAATTATTCTCAATAAAAAATTGAATTATTTTCAATAAAAATTTAAATTATTTTCAATAAAAATTAAATTATTCTCAATAAAAAATTAATTCATTCTCAATAATCAATTAATTTATTCTCAATAAAAAAAATGTAGCATTAAAAAGATTATTACAATTTCTTTCTCTCCACATCCATTCATTTATATATAAATCCAGCATATCTTTAGTTGTACCATTCATATTTTTTATCTTCTTTTTACACTTATTCCAGTATGATTCGATGTGTTGTGTATGCACATTAGTAACAGGATTGACAAAATGAATGCTGTGGTTTACAGTACTATGTTCAAAACCTAAAGTATTATTAACTCCTCTATAGGCAGCCCATTCATCACTATATATTATAGTACCTGGTCTG
>SDVU01000305.1:0-15530 GCA_016256075.1 Dictyocoela muelleri | reverse complement strand
AGTGACGTCAGCGGGATTCGAACCACGATACTTAAATTTTACATTCAAGAGTGTTAACCACTGAGCTATCTGGCCCTATATTATATTAAATTAAAATAAAGGGAGTAAAGCAAAATATATAATAGTGAAAATAGGTAGAAAGGGAATTTAATATCGTGGGAAATGAATAATAAGTATGGAATCTGAGATATTATTGTGTTTAACACTTAAATAAGTGTTTATAGGATAATCAAGAGAGCAGGGAGAAAATTCGCCCGGAGTGAATTTTCACCCCAGGAGAATTTTTGCCCTGTATTTTTTTTAATTTACATACCCTTATGGTTTTCAATCATAAATAAAATCTTAGTTTCTAAAAAATTTTGATTGATAATAATAATAATAAATTAAGGACAAAATTGCCCATAAGTAATTTAATTAGATGTATATTAGTCAAAAAGTCATGTCTAGAAAATTTATTTACTAATTACTTTAATAAATTTATTTTTTTGTAAACAAATCATTCAGAAGAATAATACATTAAAGAAATAAAAAGCCGAATGATTAATTAAAAATTAGCAGTATAAGTACATATGCAACATCTAATTTGTATAAAAAATTATTAAAAATATTTAATTAAAAATTTTAAAATACATACCAATTTATATGTTAATAAAATAATATTTTATTGAATTACAAAGTCGTAATAATACTAAAAAATAAAATTTAAAAATTAAAAATTAATAAATTTAACAATTTAACAATTTAAAATTAATAAATTTAACAATTTAACAATTTAAAATTAATAAATTTAACAATTTAACAATTATAAAATTGAAAAATTGAAAAATTAAAAAAAATTAAAGAGATTTATGAAAAATATAATGAATTTCAAGATATTTACGTTTAAATTGTATTATTTATACATACAATAAAAATTTTAATAATAAATAAATAAATTTAGGGGGTCATTTTTACACATTTTTATTACATTTTAATTATCTTAAAATTTTAGGCGAATTTTCGCACAGCCAATCAAGAGATATATGTGAGTAAATGATTAAGTGTTGCAAATATGTATAAAAGTTATAATAAGAGTATATTTTGATACATATAAATACTATAGGTCGACAAATTTTTGCATTCGGTCAAAAGTATCCATAGGATATTAGATATTAAAATTTTAAAATAAGAGAATAACTCAAATCTGGATATTTTTTGATCTTTATTTATTGGGGGAAATTTTTAATCTGCCTAATTATATTATAGCATAGTTATAAATCTGATTTTATATCATAATTGTGTCATGATATGTTCTTTATTGCATTTTTTTGTTTCACGACCATTTTTTTGTGATATTTCTCACCTACTCACTTTTGCCATTAGATCATATAGACTGGTTTCAAATAGCTATATCACAGGTTAAAAACTGTATATTATTGCTATAGTTTTTTTTTTCATGTTAAATGAGACTTTGCTAATATTCATTAATATAACTCAAACTAGAAGAAAACTGCATATTTAAATGTCACATTTAATACTCTTTACCATCAAGCTATAAATCTATTTACTTACTTGAAACGGTTTCTTTTCAAAACCTCCGAGAGTCAAATAATATAAATGTATTGAATTTGGAGATTCAGGTTATAAGAAGAGTACATATTGATACTAATATAAATACTATAGCTCTCCCTTTTTAGAACAATTAGGTATACAAGGATCATAATCTGTGAAAATAATCATAAAATAAATTTGTATCAGTGCAAACTGTTAATTATCTAATAATGATTTAATTAACATTCTTTTAGAAGATTGGCACTCTGGATCAATCCCAAAATTATCTCAAGTGAAATTTTGAGATAGATCAAATTCGAATATTTGGATTGAATCAAGGCAATGATCCAATTCGGGGCTTGTAAGTTTTACGGACTAAAAATGTTTTTAGTCCGTAAAATTTACAAAGGCAAAAAAAAAATAAAAATTTATATACCCCCTATTATTTCAATAATTGATGAGATTTTCAATGATATAAAAGAGTGTAAGAATTTTATAATTGGTAATAATATCGTTTAATTTCAAAAATGTGATAAAACTGTAACAATATCACATTGTTAAAAATATACATATGAGATGCAAATAAACACATTGGATTTAGATACAAAACTGCAAATTCTGATATAGAGAGACAATTTTTAGGACAAAGTACCACTGCATAAATATTTTCATATAATTTATTTATTGATGTCAGGAGTTTCTTATAAACAATTAAACATTTGGTACAACTTGTCGAATATTACGATCCATAAAATTAGAAAAATTTAAGGTTGGCTTATAAAATATACATTTCATAAATGCCACTTATATTAGGAGGCCTAAATACGAAATTACAAGCGGATTAAACAGTTTTATCAAGAAGAGGTGTAATTATAAACCCGACTAAACCGATGACGAATAAACTGGTCCTATTTGGATTTTAGGAGTGATTGTGTTAATGATAAAAGCAAATTTTTATTTAAAAGGGTAGCGAATAGACATGTAGATAAAATCGTTTAAATTTTAAGACTATTAGTTCAAGCATTTAGAAATTTTATAACGGTTGGATGTCTTTAATATCCAAGAGGAATAAAAAAACTTTTATTGGGGCATAAAATAGTAATTATAAATGATGGTTTTTAAAACAATTCGGAGATCACACTAATGATTATGAAGCTTTCTGGTAGGATTTAAAAGGTACGATGCGGCGCCAAAATGGTGTAAAACGATCAAATATTCATATGTGGATTGAATATTATGTTTTTAAGCGAAGATTTTTATATGTAATTACTTCTTCAGAATTTTCAATAATTTTTATCAATATATTAAAAATAATTCTGAATTAATATTTTTTCATTTTAATAAATTTTATTTTATTTCTAAATTTAAATTTTTAATGATTTCAAAATTTTTATATCTATGGTAGTGACCTTTGGTTTATTTCGCTAAGTTAACAAGCCTCACCAATTCAAATAATTTCAATTATACGTGACAGCGAGTGTCATGAATATACTTTCATTAATAGAGACAGCGTAGCAAATACATATACAGTCGAATGTTGGTGCAAGTTTTTGTGCCTAGGCATGGTTAAGTTCTCTACTTTGGGTGGATTTTTTTCAGAAAAAAAATAAAAAACCAGATAAAAAATAATATTTTGTTTGATTAATAATCAAAACACATAAAGTTTTGTATCATACACTTTTAATTTCTTTATATTCGCATCTTCTCATGAGATATTTCACAATAATTAGCAATTTTTTTTGAGAGTCACCATTTATAAATTATAAAATCGCAAAAATATACAATGTGAATCTATAACAGGACATTAATTTTTACTGCATAAAATTAAACAATTACCTACTAAATTTTGTATCAGAACAACAAAAACAACCTCTAAGTGAATAAAGACACGGGTATATTTTACACTAGGCTAGAGCGAGATAAGCCTACCGAATTCTTTCCCGTGTTAGTTAATCGAAGAGTCGCAAAAAAGGTAAGTTATCAAATGCAAAGTTCCAAGATAATTTATGATATCTGATTCTTTTTTTACGCTCTCATTTTTTACAATCAGGAAATTTATTTGATTATATCGAAAAGGAATTTAAAGTTATCTAATGGCATGAAACTTCGCTTGTATTTTAATTTTGTCGTTTTTTTTCCTATTGATGTAACTTATGGGCTAGAATAACTCGTTGGATAACAGCATTTTCCTTCTTGTGGCATTAATTATTCACCAATAAGATACTTAAAGACTGATTTATATTCAATAAATATTTTGCTTACTGTTGATTCTGGTATTTAGAAATTTTCATGCACTAGGTTGTCAAAATTATATATTTTTTGAAAACTCTTTAATATTGTGTGACCGGGTAAAATTCAACACGGCCACACAGATTTGCTTCAGAATGACCTATTAATCTGTTAAAAAATATTGAAATAAGAATGAATGTAAAAAAATACCGAGTAAATTTTGAAATAAAATATGTTTTTATTACAATAAAAGTAACTCTTTTAGAAAAAAATCTTAATTTTATTAATTTTTTAAATGAATTTTTTAATTTTAATATTCTTATTTTTTTTAAATATTTTATGACGGTAGATTTGGGAAAGCATGCCTGGGGGGATTTTGAGATAGATCAGCATTTCCAAATAATTTATTTTCTAATAAGAGTGTGTAATTTTTATATTTAAAATACAAAATCCACCCTATTTTAAAGTTTTTATTTGAAAAAAATCATTAACATTATAAACAATTTTAAATTTAATTAAAAAAATAAAAATGGGGCATCATAAGCCTGATACACCATATTTCTGTGATAATTAATAGACTTTTAAAATTAATTTATGGCCTTATTATTTGTTAAGCTCTTTCAACCTAGGGAATCCAAACTTAAAAGTTACATTTATAACTTTAAAATTTTATTTAGAACCTGAAAATTAAATTTTACAAGCTTAAAATTTATATTTATAACATTAAAATTTTTATTTTAAATTGAACTGTTAATTAATTTATTTTAGTATTTTAGAAAAATATTCAAAAAATAATAATCGAAACATAATAATGTAAATATTTCTTTGATTATAGCATCATACATCTTTCTAATAATCTTCAAACTATTACCTTTTTATTTATTATGCTTTAATTTTATTTACATTTACTCTAACTTTATTTCATTTATTCTAAATGATATTGCTTTTTAATTCATATTTGATATATTTAAAGTTATATATAAAAAATTTAATTTAGTTTTTATAATTAAATTCAAATATTTATGTTATAAGTTTGAGTTAGAAATAAAAGTCTAAAATTGAAAAATATAAAAATAAAATTAAAAGTATGAAATTGGAAATTATATTTCTAAACTTTAAAGTCTAGAATCGGAAATTATAAAGATAAAATTAAGGTCTAAAATTGGAAATTATAAAAGTAAAATTAAAGTCTAAAATTATCAAACTAATTCAAAGTAAAGGTTCTTTTTTCAAAATCTTTTATTTAACATATTCTATTTCTTAACATATATAACTAACAATATAGCTGCTATAATAAACATTATAATGGAATATATCATGGGTCCTTTGTAACCAACAAATATTTCATACACTTTGGAACTACCTCCATCTTCTGCAGTCGGTTCAGCTCCTAATATTCCAATTTGAGATGCCAAGAAATAATAAGTAACAAAAAACAAAATATCTGTAAACATGAAATTTTGTTTCAGGTTTCCTTTTATATTTTTAAAAAAGTAACGTACCAATAATAAATTTTTTATTTTATAGGTACTTTTTATTTTTAAAGATCAATTGTTTCCGTGATCATTATAATTCATTAATTGTTATAATTTTATTTGTTATTAACAATCAAGGCTTTTTAAAGGGTGTTATTTTCTTCAATACTTTTAATATCTATATATTCTATCAAAAATATTTGTTAACATATTTTTTTAAAAATAAATTCTTAAAATGGTAACAATTCAAATCTTATTTATTAACAAATTAATTTTTAAAATTTGAACGAAACAAATTTTTGAACAAACAAATTAAATATAAGTCTTGAATTTATTTGATTTAATAAATTATTTAAATAAAAAACTAACTTCTAAAATCTTTTAATATAATTTAAAAATTAAAAATTTTTAATTTATTTACAATTTATAAAAATTTTTATTTAACCTTTTAATAATTAATTATTAGATTAATTTTTATTTAACCTTTTAATAATTAATTATTAGATTAATTTTTATTTAATTTCATGTCATATTGAAATATATTCATTTTCTTGATTAGCTGAAAACATTTATTCTTACATTTACTAATAAAACTTAAAGCAATTAATATTTGTAACAATAAAAAACATTGAAATTATTCTAATTTAAGTTGGTAAATAGTAGAAATGAAATACCACTACACAATTGAAATAAATGCTAATTAAATATAAAATTTTAATCCCGATGTATTTTTGGTATAATAAATTTAAAAAATAAAAAAATGTGAATTTTTTACCGTCTTTAAATTACCAAATTAGGAAATTTTAAAACTTGTTTTCTAGTTTTAATAAAATATTTTTATTTTAAAATCAAAACGCGTCTAATAGATCTAACCAGTATACATTTTCAATAATTATAATTTTTTATATTATCACTTAAAATTATATTTATATTTTTTATATATTACGTCTATATAATATTTAGGAAAAACTTAATAATGTAATTGTTAAAAGCATGAATTTTAAAAATTAAAATTATCATAAATTAAAAAAAAATATTAAATTTAGAATTAATTGTAAATTTTAGCACTGTCTTAATAGTCATTTAAGCTTTTACGTTTTTATATTTTTTTCAAAAAAAGAAAAAAATATTTCATCCTAAATAAACGTTTCTTTTCAGATTACACGCCTTTTTAATAACTTTTAAGCAACCCTTATATCAAGAAAAAATTAATTCCTTATATATTACATGTTGACAACATCCATAGCTGCCAACCCGGAGAGTTGTTCCTACGTGATCTGTGATCTTTGGTTCTTGGTTTTCCTATAATACGTCACTTCCTAAGCTACCCAGAAGCCCAGCTGTATACGCGATTTTCGTTTATCAATGACTCAGCAGGAACAGTTAATTAATGGGTTTTCATGAATTTTTATTTTTCACTACTTTTTGCCGATATGCGTCGCCGCACTCATCCCACACCTTGAAGAGTCCCTTCTTCGTCACTATAAAAGATTAGACCAAGTCTTAATCAGCTATACCACACTGGAACAACTGTATATTACTATTATAAAACTATAGTTGTTGACCGCTTAATGTCATTCCCTCATTATTTATTAAAGAGTGACGTCAGCAGTATTCGAACCACGATACTTAAATTTACATTCAAAAGTGTTAATCACTGACTATCTGGTCTTACATTCATAACCATACGATTTATTTATTTAAGAAATTTTCATTATCTAAACATGTTTGAAATTTTTAAAATTTTAAAATAAAAATTTCGAAATATAAAAAAAATAGAAAATTAGTAATCTTTATTTATAAACCCAACTTCTTAAAAAGCGAAAAGCTACCTCTTAGTCCTAAAACTTGAGTAAATGAAAATATGATATTTCAATTCAATGAAAATTATCAAATGTCATTTAAAAAAACATAAAAACACTACTAATGATATGTAAAGTAAAATTTATATATATTTACCTTTTAAAATATTTAATCTTATATTAACAAAGAATATGATAAAGATAAAGTTTATTTATTAATTTGTCACTTTCAAAAAAAATCTTAAGAACCAAATTTATTCTAAGTAAGATAGTTTTTATTTCCAAGGATTTTATTAATTGAAAATTAGCAGATTATTGGTTTTTAAAAGATACTAGATGATTACCAGTGGGCTTAATGTTCAAGATTGTTAATCAAAAGAGATTTTGTATTTTCTTTTTTTTGTGACGATTTGAAAGATGTGGATCAGGTGCTAGTGATTTTACGTCTGTATTTATAGTTTTAAAAATCAATTTATAAAATTTTAGAGGTAGATCGGCCTTAGTGCATGTCAAATGTCAAAAAAATCATTTTTAAATTTAAAGCAATCAACCAAAATTGGCGTCTAAAAAATTTTTAAAAACCGCGAGCGAAAATCACAATACACTTATTTTTAATAAAATTGTGTCAGCTTGTTGCACATAACAAAACATTAGTGGAGAGGTTTTATTTTAAATAAATATGGTTTTTAATAACAAAAACATTTAATTTCAAATCGCAGATAAATATAATTTAGCATGTTTAAATATAAAAATATGATATTGCCTTAAAATTGACAGTTTAATTTAATTTTTTAAAAAAGTGACATTTACTCCAAATTGTTTTTAATCGTGTAAATAATTTTTATAAATCAAACTTTCGAGAAAATAGATAAAAAACTAAAATAATCAGCCGCTTAATAATATTATGAATGCTTTAAAATAGATAAAAAACTAAAATAATCAGCCGCTTAATAATATTATGAATGCTTTAAATTTGTCCTAGACTGATAAAAATCCGAAATTTAATAAAAAACCAAATATCCAATAATCGGTACATTATGCAATAAAAACAGAATTCTCGATTAAAAAATGTAGAATTATAATTCAAAAAGAGATTAAAGTTTAAAAAGAGAATTATTTTATAAAAACAGAAGTATTTTATAAAAACAAAATTATTTTATATAAACAGAAGTATGTTTTTAAAAAGTAAAAAAATATTTTTTTAATCGAGAATTCTGTTTTAAAAGGAGAATAATTTTTTAAAATAAATTTTACACTTTTTAATTCTAGAATAATTTATTTGATTTTTTTGAATTGATGAAAAAATATAAAATTCGTAAAAATAAGTTCGTCATGACTTTTTTTATAAACCTTACTTTTTTATTTGCCACTCTTGTAAAAGAAAATATGCATTCAAAAATTCTTAAATTAATCGACGAATCAAAACAGATTGTATGCGTGTCAAATGAATTTATAAAACGTGGTATAAGCTCTATGACTTTTAAAATTTATAGTGAGAAAAATAAAGAGTATTTTGAAAAATATATAGCAGACTTAACCAATTTATTTGAAGATATTGAAAATTTTAATAATTATCGAAAATATAGATATTTTGTTACCGATAAAAGTTTATTTGAGAAAAATATTATAAACCTTAATAATTGTCAAAAATATTTAAAATACATTCTAAAAGAGGAAGTTTTAATAAAAAATAATTTTTTAGGCTTAAGACCAGAAGAAAAAAATAATTTTTTTTCAACAATAAAGAATTATGAAAAATTGCTGTCAGATCTTTTGGAGAATATTAAAATAGAAGAAAATTTTGTTTATTTTAAAAACGAACCCATTCTTGATGAAATATATAAATTATCCGACAATTTAAAAATAGACCCAAAAATTTTCGACATAATATTTTTACAACAGAATGAAAAAAAAGAAGCGGAAGAGTCTTTTGAAACTGTAAAAAATTCAATTCTTGATATAAAAAAAATTGAAAAAAATCACGAGTATATACCTTATTTGGAAGATCAAGATCATTTAATGATGAGAAATAAAGTTAGGGAAATTAAAGAAAAATGTAAAATAATTTTAAATTCCTATACATCGGAAACATATGATGAATATGTCGATAAATTTCTGCCTGATGAATTACTTCTATGGTTAATATATACATCATCATTGTCAGGTGTAAATATATTTTATATGACATTTGATTTTGTCGTAAATGAAAATAAAGAAGAAAATGTTAAGTTGGTAGATATTGATCTTCATAAACAAATTAATGACATGTTTAGTGCCTTTACGTCTTATATATCAGATATTAATGGATTAATTAACCAAAGAAATATTAATGAGAATGAAGATATCATGTTTCGTGCATATACGAATTATATTTATAATTTTTCGTATATTGTCATGAGTTATCGATTTTTTGTCGGCTTTTTGTTAGATGAACAAGGTACTGATATTTATTTAAGTAATGATGATTTTTATAACTTAACCTATCATATAAAATTAGCCAATCAACATTTAAAATTGATTCTAGATGGTTTTGAAAGATTATATCGGTTTTACGTTGATTGTGATTGCAGGAAATGTGCTGAAGAGAAATATTTGCTACTGAAAAATGAATTTATACAAAATAAAAATGAAATAATGCAATTAACTAATTACGTAACAGTTCATTAAAAAATCGTTAAAAAAATGTTTTTTAATTTATAAGATTTTACAGAAATAAATAACATTCTGAAAATTTTTAATTTTAATACTATTTTAAACTAAATTTGCAAGAACGTTGCGTTCAAACTATTTTTTTGAAGAACAAGAAAAGTTCTCAAAATATTTTCATATAAAAATGTAATTAGTTTTATAAATTATTATTTTTAATCTGAAAAATCATGACTATTTCTTGTTTTTATATATTATATGCTGACAATATCCATAATTGCATAGCCGTAGTGTTGTCAACATAGTATTCTTTATACTTTTTGTTCTTGTTTGTTGTATAAAATTGATGTTCAGTGTAATTAAAGCACCCTAATAAAACTGAAGAGCCAGATAGCTCGGTGGTTAACACTCTAGTATGTAAAATTTAAGTATCGTGGTTCGAATCCCGCTGACGTCACTGTCATGTTCCGTGAGTGGACATGCCCTGTAATGTATCGATGGTAAAGCGAAAATACTGTATGCTGTTTCTCCCGTTGCGGGACACGTAGCTTACTCGATGAATTAGTCTTGTAACTAAAAAAGTATTTTTATCCATAAAATTTATTTAATTTTTTCTTTTATATTTTCAACATCCAATCATAATTTAATACGAAATAATCTTTTAAACAACAAATAGTATATTTATATAATTTATGAACTTACTAAAAATAATAAATTCCCCTTTAATCAAATTAACCAATAAAAACTCCTATACGGACATCCTGCCCCCTTTTGTAAAAATCAATTTTTTTTTAATATTTTTGATGTTATAAATAAATTTACCATTGGGCTTTGTAATCTCTATAGTGTTTTTGTTGGTAAAAACCTTGTTGATCGTGTATGGACCATTGAATTTCTCTAAAAGTTTGTCTTTTAAAAGATTTCTTGTTAAAATTTTATCTCCGATATTAAACTTAATATCATTTCTCATCAAATTTATTTTTTCAAAGTTATCTCTCTTTTTCCGTTTATCAATTTCTTTGACCTTTAAAATTGATTCTTTATCTCTGTTTAAAAATATATCTTTAGGAAAATTTTCTATTGATGTATTGTATACTTCGTTTAAATTCCGTTTAATTTGTAAAACTATTTTGATATCCGATTGCCTTTTAAAATTCGCATTAACTTAAGTATGGTTTGATTTAATCTCTCGGAAATCCCATCTGCAGTTGGGTTATACGGAGATATTTTAATGTGTTTAATATTATTTAACTCTAAAAATTTAATGAATTCAGCACTTATATACTGATGACCATTATAACTGATTATCTGTTTAGGAATACCATATGAATCGAAAAAATTCCGAAATCTCTTATTATTATTTCTGTTGATGTTATGTTCTTCATGATATATTTTTTAGAATATCTTGAAAAAATATCGGTTATTGTCAATAAATAAAAATTTCTATAATTTGGATCTCTTTTGTATAATTTATTCGGAAAAGGACCTACTATGTCTGTGGAAAGTATGTCTATCGGAAAATTGGAAGTAATAATTCCTTCAATTTTTCCTCGTTTAACTTTATCTTCAATATTTTTCTTACATGGAATGCATTTTGATACTCTGAAATTACTTCTCTATAAAAATATGGTTTCTGAAGCTTAATTTTAATTGTTTTAAAGGTTCTTAATTTGTCTTGGTGGCCTAAACTTTTATGTATTCTCAAAATATCTTTCTCTTCCAATATCGAGAAAACGTTGTTTACGCCATTATTTCTGGATAACTAATCTGCCAATGTGTTATCTTTTCCTGTAATATGAGTTATTTTCAGATTATACTGCTCTAATTTGTTCCTCCATCTATTTAATCGCGAATTTATGTTTTTTGCTCTGAATAGTGAGTTTCGATTGTCGGTTTTTATGATTACCTTTCCATTTATCAGAATTGTTTTAAATTTTTAAATGATTTTGTATATTACAAATGTTTCTTTTTCTACACCGAATATTTTTTCCTGAATAATTGAATTTACGACTATAAATACCTAAGATTCCATGTTGTTGGTATAAAACATCGCCTATTCCATCGTTGCATACATCTGCTTCTATATAAAAAACTTTTGAAAAATCGAGATAACTTAACTGTGGTGCAATCAATTTCTAACCATAAAGCATTTAATTTTTTCCTACTATCATCACACCATACAAAATTTTTAACTGAATCTTTTAATTATTTGTTATAAATAAGGTTTTTTGACTCATTTTTACAATAAATGGCTGAAACCAATATAATATTCCCAGTAATTTTTGTAATTTACGTTTGCTATTTGGTAATAAGTTTCCTTTATGTAAGTCTATCTTATCAGTTCGTGGGTAATATCCTTCTGGTGTTATATAGCGACCCAAATATTCTATTTTATATTAAAAAATTCACATTTTTTAATATTTATAGACATCCCTGCCTTCTTTAGAAGTTTTACTACTTGAATTATATGATCTTGATGGTCATGTAAGTTTCTACTGAAAATTAAAATATCATCTAAATATAGCTTAACAAAGTTTTAATCACCAAGAATAGTCTGCATAATTCTTTGAAATGATCGAGGTGCATTTGTTAAACCAAATGGCATTCGGAAATATTCATATTGTTCATTCATAATTAAAAAACTTGTGTATTTTATTAATTCTTTATGGATTTTAATTTGATGGTATCTCATGTTTAAGTCTAACGTACTGAAAAATTTGAATTCGCCGAATCAGTTAACATTCTTCAAGATTTGGGCATAGGGAAACATCTTTTATTGTCATTTAATTTGTGACTGTAATCGACTTCAAGTCTAAGTTCTTTGTTCTTCTTGGGAATAAAGAATGCCGGAGAACTAAATGGTGATGAGGATTTTTTTATTATTTTTTTTTCTAATAATTTATCGAGGGTTTTCCTTCCATCGTCTCTGAGCTTATATGGAACTGATATTGCTTAATGAACGGCTTTTAGTAGAATGTAGATGTATCTGATGCTTACCAGCATTATATATTCCTAAATTTATATTAGAAATTTCTTCTATTTTTTTATTTAATTTTTTGTGATCGAACTGAAATAAGATTTTATTATTTTTATTGATATTTTAACTATCTAATAAATTCAATTTAAATCCTTCTAATTAGAAAAGTGTTGCTATTGAAACATATTTTAGCATTGTTACTTTGTAAGAACAAATTTCCAATGATTACATCAACTGGTAGTTTATCGAATACAATAAATTTAATGTTGAAACCGGCACTTGGAATTTAATTAAATTTAATTTGACAACTTCAGATTTTTCTGAAATTCTGTTGTTATTTGAAGCATTTGTTAGTGATATCTCTGGAATTTTTGTTTACTGCAGATTCAAACTTTTGCAAATAGTAGAATTTATTATAGAATATGTTTACAGGGTTTCCCATAAATAAATGGAAAGTTCCCATTAATAAATGGAAAGTTTCCATTAATAAATAGAAAGTTCCCCCTAATAAATGGAAAGTTTCCATTAATAAATGGAAAGTTTCCATTAATAAATGGAAAGTTCCCATTAATAAATGGAAAATTATCAATAAAAAATTTAAGGCTTACACCTAGAGAGTTTAAAGTCTACGCTTGGATAAATTAAATTCTTTAAGTTTAAACTATAGTTTTCTAGGTGTAAACTTTAATTTTTTTTAAGTGTAAGCTTTCTATTTTTAATTGAAACTTTACATTTTTTAAAAAAAACTTTCTATTTTTTTGGGTAAAATCTGTAAAAAATTTAAGTTTACACCTGGAAAACTATATTTTACACTTAAAGAATTTAATTTCTCTAAGCTTAGACTTTAAACTATCTAGGTGAAGGCCTTAAACTTTTTTATTGAGAATTTCCGATTATTAATGGGAACATTCCATTTATTAATGGGAACATTCCATTTATTAATGGGAACTTTCCATTTATTAATGAAAAATTTCGGTACTAGTCCCAGAATATGGACCCAAATTAATAGCCATATAACAGATCTTTTAGAAAACTGATTTCATAAGTATCTTTTATATGTATCCAACGTGTTCTTTGTTAATATATGTATTATCCAAAAATAGATATTATATAGACTAATAAAATTTTCCGAAAGAATTTTTTTTTAAGTCTATATAATATCTATTTTTGGATAATACATATATTAACAAAGAACACGTTGGATACCTATAAAAGATACTTATGAAATCAGTTTTCTAAAAGCTCTGTTATATGGCTATAAATTTAGGTCCATATTCAGTGACTAGTACCGAAAATTTGCACGTAAAAGCAAATTTTCCTTTTTACTTATGTAAATATTACTATATGAAATAAAAAATATATCTTGCAGTACAGAATCATAAGAATGTAATTTCGTATAAATATTTTTTCTTGTTCGTTTCTATATATTAATATTTTTGCTTTACCAAATGAGAAAAGTTCCTTAACGTTCAAATAAATTTAACATTTATATTAAATAACTTTTATTGCTATTAAGTGATAGATTTTCGAAAATTATATCAGAGCATTTAAAGTTTTCGCCGCTTTTTTGTGGCGAGTTAGCGAAAACTTGTCACTAAATTATATATATACAGTCGTACCTCTCTAATTTGAACAAAATAAAATTTAAAAATTTATTAACTAATTGAAAAGAAAATTTTCTTCTAATTCTTGAACATGAACAATATTAATTATAATTTTTTAAGGTAAATTTGTTAAAAACTCTCTAATTTGAACATAATTTAAATTTAGAATTTGTGGAACCATAGAACATGAAAAAAAAATAAAACAAAAAAAACACCGACACAAATGATAAATTGAAAAAAGAAATTTTAATTTTTAGTAATTTAAATCCGGGAATGAACCAAAGATCACTACCAAGGCAATTTAATATATCACTTGGAAGTATAAACAATATACTAAAAAATAAAGACAAAATTTCAAATTTACGAACACTTTCATATATAAATTTAAGTAAAAGAAAGTGTAAACTGCCAAAAACATATCAATTTGATGATATGTTATATATATATGGATCCAAAAAATGAGGCAACGCAATATGATTTTATCTAATTTGCATATAAAAGAAATGGCAATTGAATTGGCAAAAAAATTTAGCATTATTGATTTCGATGCAACAAATAGATGGCTAGCAAAATTTAAAACCCGTCATTCTCTATCGGTTAAAACAATCTCAGGTGTGGCATTTTTGGTAAATAATGACCTTATATCCGGGTTTAAGTATAAATATCTTAACAAATTAAAAGAATATAAGCCAAAAGACATATTTAATTGTGATGAAACGGGTCTTTTTTGGAGTGAAATGCCTAAAAAGACAATTAAAGTTGGCAAAAAAGATATTGCGTGTGGTAAATTTTACAAAGAACGCATAACAATATTATTCTGTGTAAATTTGGCAGGTGAAAAACTTTGGCCTTTAGTCATAGAAAAGTCAAAAAAACAAGGTCTATGATAAGGAAGAATATTAATCATAAAAATATAAATAACACTCATAATAAAAAATCACGGATGAATATTTTAATATTTAAACAATGGTTATAAAACTTAAATTTAAAAATGGTTAAAGAAAACAGGAAAATTCTATTAACATTGAATAATGCTCCAGTCCACTCTATTGATACTAGTTTTAGCAATGTAGAACTCCTTTAGGTTCTTACCGGGCAACCAGCCCCCCCTAAAAAAGGTAAAGTCCCATTCCTTTGAGCATACAACATGATTCTTATTTGTAATAAGCTCAAAATCACGAGATCTTTCCAAATATGAAAGAATTATATCATAAGAAGCTTTTATGGAGGGTTTCTAAAAATTGTCGCTCTGCGACAATTTTTAGAA
>SDVU01000304.1:0-15535 GCA_016256075.1 Dictyocoela muelleri | reverse complement strand
TACATAAAATTATTAATAATATCATTACATAAAATTATTAATAATATCATTACATAAAATTATTAATAATATCATTACATAAAATTATTAATAATATCATTAGATAAAATTATTAATAATATCATTACATAAAATTATTAATATATCATCATTACATAAAATTATTAATAATATCATTACATAAAAATTCTAATAATATCATTACATAAAATTATTAATAATATCATATTAAAGAAATTCATGAAAATCTTTATCAATTAACTTCAAAATTTAATTAAAAAATCAACATTTAATTTGATAAAAAATATCTGAAAACCCATGTTTGACTCGTTTTTCCCTGAACATATCAGGAACATCGATAATGTTTATAAACCAGACAACAGCGTAAATGAACAGAAATTGTCTTATTTATTGCATTATATTCAATCAGACACTCGCAGAATGCAAAAAGTTCTGAGATACTTGAAAAGCAAGATGTTTGCCGAGTATAGAGCGACTGGTCGCATGGAGACTGGTTTAAAAATTCTCCATGAAATAATGATTAAATTTTCTCTTAACTCGATGAGTTATGAAACTGAGATTTTGAAAATAATTTTTTCTATCATCCGGAGTAACGCTATCAGTCCGACTTTTCTTCGTTTTTGTAAAGAATTTTTTAATTTAGTCGAAATCAGAACATATAAAAGCGAGGTATTAGTGAAAAGAATTCTTCTCTTCGTGACTGAATCGGCAACTTTTGAGGACACGAGCTCCGATGAAAGTATTTTAGAAGAAATGAATTATTATGTTTCTGATCATGATACAAATCTTTTCTTTATCAATTGTATTCTTCAAATAAACGGTATATTCAACAACAATTTCAAGGAAAAGTTTGATAATGTTCTATCGTATCTTATGTTTAATTACAATGAGAAATGTGTGCCACCAATTATAAAGTGTATAAAAAGTATAAATATAGTTAATTCGGAGTATTTTATTGACAGGTTTCTTTATTATAGTGTTAAATATTCATTAAACATTTATCAGTTGCTTTTTGATTATTTACCTGAACCTGGATTTTTATACATTTTGTCAGGTATAAATAAAAAAATGATCAGCGAAATTGATGATTATAATTTTGAAACCTTAATTTTCTGGGGAAAGAAGTTTTCGATAAAGTCAAATTTGAATATACCTGATGTATCTACAACCTTTGCAAATCTTTTAGAACTATATCTTAACAATTGTTGTTATGAAATTCAGCAAAATGATGATTCATATACGACTATTAATACGAATAAGTTTGTGGATTTAGAAAAGTTGTATATCTTTGAAAAGGGGGAATTGAGCAAACGTGACTTTCTTACCGCAAGGAAAAATAAATCTGAAGTTTTAGAAAAAATGGAAAATGATAAAAATGAATTAAAGAGGTATAAAAATGAATTAAAGAGGGATAAAAATGAATTAAAAGGGGGTAAAAATGAATTAAAGAGGGATAAAAATGAATTAAAGAGGGGCATCAACAAAATAAATACTGCGGAGGCTTTAGATGCGTCAAAATTAAACGATGAATACATCAGCAGACAAAAAATCATACGAGCATTTTATATGATGAAAAATAAACTCCTGAGTAATTATCGTTTCAGGTCGATTTATGAGTACTTCAGCATTTATGTTAAACAAAATCCATATGGTAGTGAAATTTTTTATTTTTTTCTTAAAGGAAACAATGGGCTGTTCTTTTTATTCTTTATAATTGACAAGATGCGATATCTTAATTTTAAGATGGATTTGAATTTAGTGATTGTATTGATTTCAATTACTGAGAAGCACGAAATTATAAGAGACTTAATTTTTGAAATTTTTCGAAAATTCGAACCATTTTTTGTTGAGAAGGCAGTTTTTGAAAAGATCTTATGTAAATTTAGATCTTTGTTTTTTAAGACAAATGATGAAAATCTTTATTTTATACTTAATAAGTATAATTTTATTATTAATGATAAATATAATTTTAGGGAAGATGAACGAAGTTATGAGGAGATGGTACGAGGTAATAATTATTTTGAAAGTAGAAAATCTAGTGTTTCTATTGATACTCTTAATAAGAAGAGACGAAGTCATATTTGTAATTTTAAAATTTTGTAGAACAATAAATATTTTTTAAAATAATTTCAATTTGTTTTTTTACTATTTTTAGTAGGTACTCTGCCTGAATTTCCAAGTTGGTGTGTATGTAAAACAGTTTATGGAGAGGCTGGAACGACCTGATGAAATTCAGAGTCGGGTGCTTCCAGATGATCTATCAACAAGCGTGTTACAGCCGTATTCCGTAGGTCTATAAAGAAACCTGCGTATTTTATGGTGAAACGTCAAAGAGACCGTTCTACATTTCCATTGTTTTGTAGACGGTTTGATTCAACTAGAGGCCCGGCTTATAGGTCAGTAATGGCTGAAAAGTCGGTCACCTCTGCATTCATGAGGTCAGCAGATCCTACAATTCCTCGTGACGATGCAACTCTGATCGGGTACTCTTAGGAAGAGGGTGGGATGTACTTGGTCCGGTACAGTTACAGTTTATGATCGCTACGGCGTCATACTTAACCATGGTCCTTCCGATTAAGATGCAAATACTGTCGGAAGTGATTTTGTCTACAAATGAAGACTTTCAAGAACGTAAGGTCTTGTACCAAGGTTGGCGACAACTCGCCGGGTTTAGAGATTGTATATCATGGAGACGATCTGGTTGTTGTATTGTTGTGCTTAGCGGAGGAATTGATAGGAATAATGTAAATTTTTAATAAACATTATTTTATTTATTTATTTATTAGTAGGTATTCTACTTTTTTGTAAGTTTTAATGTGTATAAAAATAAAACAATACAATATTTCAATATGTTTACCATTCTGAGAGTTATATTATTTGGCTTTTAGAGATTGGTTTGTTGTTAAAAATCATGCCATATACCTTATCTATTGAAATTATAGCTGTATAGACGATTTTTGTTTCATCAATGGCTATGTACTGGGCTAGATAGCTCTGTGGTTAACACTTTTGAATTTAAATTTAAGTATCGTGGTTCGAATCCCGCTGACGTCACTCTTTAATAAATAATGAGTGGATGACATTAGGTGGTCATAACTATATAATTATAGTATAATATACAGTTGTTCCAATGTGGTATAGCTGATTAAAATTTAGTCTAATATGACAATGAAGCAGAAGGTACTCTCCTAGGTGTGGGTATGAGTGCGGCGACGCATCTCAGCAAAAAGTAGTGAATAATAAAAATTCATAAAAAGCCGCTAATTACCTGTATCCTGCTGAGTCATTGATAAAACGAAGATCGCGTTACAGCTGGGCTTTTGGGTAGCTTAGGGAGTGACGTATTATTGGAACACTAAGAACAAATGTCACGGATCAAGGTAAGAGTCAACTTACCGGGCCCGCAGCTATGGATGTTGTCAACATGTAATATATATAAATAGAAGAAGAGAAAAGCGGTACTAAATATTTAAACTGTCGCCAGGTAAATAACTATACAAAAGAGCTTTGGAAGCGCTGAAAAAATATTTAGAATTATTATATCATTCTATGATAGGAGGTATGTTTTTTTACATAAGCTTTTTATTGAAATTTTTTTGGCTTCGGTTCAACTCGACAAAATTAAAAACGGTTCAACTAGCCAAAATATCTTTTAAAAAAAATATTTATAAAGCATTAAAAAATAGAATTTTATCATCCGAAAGCCTAAAGAAACAAGAAATTACCTGTTATAAAACGAATTAAAGACCCCTTTCTTCGGATTTGTAAGTATTAATTGGTTAGAGCATAGAATATGTTTCTTATTTCAAATAAGCTTAAAATCGCGAGATAAATAAATATAATCAATAATTAAAATTTAGAGATATTATAGAAATTTATCAAATTTGGCGCAGTATATAATTTAGCAAGGGTCTATAAATCTCAAGAAACAATTATTGATTATATATAGATTTAACTCGATATTTAAATCTTATTGAAAAAAAGAAACATATTTTATGCCTTTACCAATAAATACTTAGTTATCTGATGGGTATAACTCGTTTGAGAACCAGAAATTTCTTGATTCTTTAAGCTTTAAGATGATAAAATTCTATTTTTTAATGCTTTATAAATAATTTTTTATCGAGATAAATTGGCGAGTTGAACCGTTTTTAATTTTGGCGAGTTTGGTTCAAATCGCTATAGGCGAGTTGAACCTAAACGATATTTAAGATTATTATATAATTCTATGATAGGAGGTGTTGGATTTTCCCTGGCCGTCGCCAGTGGTTGCAAGAAGAGAATTTTAAGAATATTTCTCAAAAGACAGGGTTTATTTAAAATAAATTCTTTTATACTTATAAACCACCAATAATCTTCATTTCTCAAATAAACTCCTTTTAATAAACCAATAATCTTAAATATATACTCGATAAGGAATAAATATCTCCTTATATTGTAAAAAAAATTATCACTTATTCAAAACACTTTTTATCCTCACAATTTACTGGATGTAACCTTTTACATCCAACAGGAGGTATATTTATTTTTCTCTTATAAGCTTTTTCTTGAAATTTTTTTACTTCGGAAACGAAGTTTCCGAAGAAAAAAAATTTCAAGAAAAAAGCTTATGGGAGAAAAATAAATATACCTCCTATCTTAAAATGATATAATGATCTTAAATATTTTTTCGGCGTCTCCAAAGCTCTTTTTTATAGGTATTTAGCTGGCGACGGATTAACATTGAAATGATAAAAATTTAAATCAAAATTTTAGATAAATTTTAAATTAATACTTATTTATTAAATATAAAAATTCAGTAAATGATCTTTTAAGATTTCTCTTCCAACTAAAAATATCTAAATATTTTTGCAACGCATTTTCATTAATTCCATAGTCGGCATGTATTTTCTTTTTCAGATGCATCCACAAATTTTCAATTTTTTGAGTATTTTCTTTAGTAATTGGATCAACAAAAAACTTTTTATGATTAACAGTAAAATGTATGTATCCATTTTTCCCTATATTAACCCTTTCACATCCAAAAACCTCTATAGGGCACTTAAAAAAAACACCTAAATTGCACAAAAATTCCTATAGGCACTTAAAAAAACACCTAAATTGTCCAACAATTCCTATAGGCACTTAAAAAAATGCTCGGCTTGTCCAACAACCCCTATAAGGATTTTAAAAATACCCAAATTACTCAAAACCTACACTATGGGGCACTTTAAACAATGATTAAAGGTATACGAGAACTCACCTTGAGCACAGCGCGAGCTCAGCTCGAGAACTCACCACGATTTTTTTAATAAAAAATTATAGCAATGTCTTGGTTATAACTAAAATATTAAATATTAACGTTTTCTCGACACTATCGATATAAATTTTTTAAAAATTACCAAATATGTAAGTGTTAAAGTACAATAAAAATATATATATATTGTTTTGTATACATATTTTGGAAACCATTTTATATATAAGACGGCCCATAAAGTTTATATAAAACTGATCTCTAAAATATGTATACAAAACAATGTACAGAAATTTTTCTTATACTTTGACATTTTCAATATTTGGTAATTTATAAATTTTTTTTCTAGAGATGTGTCTAGGGAACGTTAAAATCAAATATTTACGATAAAGAATAATATTGCTATAAATTTTTATTAAAAAAAATCGTGGTGAGTTCTCTCGGTACGCTTGAGGAGAGTTCTCGTACAGCGGTTTTTTACGTATTATTGTATTTAGCAAAGTTACCAAAATTATATTACAACAAGGTGTTCCAAACTCAATACTTTCACATTTTAATGAAATTTTACATTAATATTTTTACTCAAAAAAGAAAATTTTTCTTTTTCAAAAAATAAAAGTTTTATTTTTCAAAAAACAAAATAATTAATGAAAATTTTCATTAAAATGTGAAAGGGTTAATATAAGCTTTCCACAAATCACTTAGAATTTTAGATCCTTTCACAATCTCAAGATTTATTATTGGCAATAATGTTTCCTGTGACCTATTTTTTACAATATGAAAAAAAACATTTGTCAGTATCTTTTTCTATTCCACCGAAAAAACATATTTGTTTCTTCAATCTTCCTCTGTTATACTTTCTGTGACAAAAAAAGCGACTCATCGACTTGCACTTCTTTTCCCATGCCTCCTAATATCGATTTATTCAAAATATAATCTCTGATCACAGCAGCTTCTATTTTCTTTTTATAAAAATAATAAGTATTTGGTGACATTTTTAATTCTTTCAGTATACTCTTAGGTTTATCAATATTATTATAAAAGTGATATAAATATAACAGAAAAATTTTTATATTAATTTGACATAACTCAAAAAATGATTTTTTGTAAGTAGTGTTTTCCTGCAAGGTCTTCTACAGTGCCATCTATAACCTGACTTACAAGATTTGGTTTTTTGAAAAATCATATTTCTGCGGCACTTGGTGCATTTCATTGATTTGGGAATAAAAGAATACTCTTGAAATATTTTAATAACCTTGCTCTTTCGATTTAAATAAGTATAAAATTCAATATAGTTCATTTTATTTTATTTTTTTTTTGGTCTGCCTATGAGGGTCTACAAAATTTTTTTTGTATCCAAAATGAATAAATTATAATCCGTCGCCAGCTAAATACCCATACAAAAGAGCTTGGGAGACGCTGAAAAAATATTTAAGATTATTATATCATTCTTAATAGGAGTTTTTTTTTTCTCTCGTAAGCCTTTTTTTGGAATTTCTCAATTAAGGAACTCACTTCCCGAATCGTAAAATTATAAGAAAAACGCTTATGAGAGAAAAAAATATACCTCATATCATAGAATGATATGATGATCTTAAATATTTTTTCAGCGTCTCCTAAGCTCTTTTGTATGGGTATTTAGCTGGCGACGGATTAAATAGTTAGTACCGAAAAAAACGGAAAAAAATTTAGTTAATTAATAATATGATATGGATACAATAATCCTAGAATACATTTTTAAGATATATGAATTTTTAGATTTTTTCTTAATTTAACTTATCAAAATGCAAATAAAGTCTAAAAAATTCATATATCTTAAAAATGTATTCCAGGATTTTTGATTCCAGATCATTTAGTGTTAACTTTTTTTTAGTTTTTTCTCTTAAAATTTATGACGCGTTTAAAGCATGGTAGTACCACTTTGGCCAAGACTTTATACATTACTAGAGATAGAAAGCCCAACGGATTTTTTTTCTAATTCCCTTTCTGTATACACGCCAATAGTTCTTGGCACATAAAAGTTTTTTTTTCGTACTTTAGCTGTGATAGAAATAGATTTATCTATACCAACTTTATGTGCAGAGGAAGAAAGCCTGCTATTATTCTTGCTGGTGACATTTTAGCCGTCATTTTCATCAATAACTTAACTCCAGCAGCTTTGGAACTCTACCGGACATTTCAAGTAGGTTTGGATCTCTTGCCCGAAGAGTAATGACTCTTAGCTCCTTTATCCACTCACTCTAATTAGTCATTTTGAACAAGACTGAGACTTTGTGACTCTTACCCGTGTGCGAACCTCCGATCATAGGTTCTGCCTTGTTAACCATCACCTTCCCTGTCGCATACAAATAGGAAGTTTAGTTCTTGCACTGGTTACAAGACTTCCATATGCAAGGTGACGGGTCAGACGGTCCACTTTCACACGCATGCTTGGAATTAACGAGTTAAAATCAACATCAGTGACCTCAAATCGGAATTTCGTGCGCTCAGTGGGTTGTCTTATACGCTGCAAGCCTTTGAAGCATGTACAATATTGTCTAATTGGAGAGAATTTGCATATCCCCACTCTCTTGTCTGATATTAGATGGTTTTAAGTCCTCTACAACAAACGAAATGATCAATTACATGTTAATTATATTGGTCACACCTAATATCAGATCTAAAGGATTACAGTCTGCAATAGCACTGCCATGGCCTACAGGAATCTTACCATGCTTCTGAACGGCCAGACCGGATGCTCTGGAAGAGTTTGTAGAGAGTGGTTTGTTAATCCTCGACACTCTGATGCTCGGCTCCCCTGGCTACTATTCTGCGCCTAGAGATTCGACAATGCGATCACCGCCTTCGGATCATTTTGTACCCGGAGTTTATCACACTCCTTCGAAGCCACTCTGTAGGAGTCAGTGACAGATATTCTCTCCGTGCCAGAGTTGCCTCAGTATTTGGAAGACTTTTTAGGAGACTCTCACACACGCTTCCCACTTGTGCTATTCCCGGCCTGCGTCCACGGAGGCCTCTACCCGCTTCATTGACCGATTAAATCATCCTACACGTTTTTAACTGACATTACCTAGCTCTCAGTGAATCATTGGGGTATTTGCCCACTAACTTCCCTTAATCCTAACCTGCGGCTGTTACCCGTTAGCGCATCCTTTACGATCTTGTTCTACTTCCGCTCGAAGATGGACCCATTGTTTGTGAGGAGAGGCTCCTTTGCTTCCTTAACCGTGATTTTTGTGAGGTAAGAGAGTTCCAACTCGAGAGCCTCACCGATAACGTAAGCCGGTGGGCGTACATGGAGGACGGTGTTAGTGTCATTATCACCTGATTTGGTCCTACATCCTAAAACCTCTGCCAGCGTGCAAGCGACGACATTACTGTCCTGGTCCTCACCGGGCTTGACAACTATCGTGGGGACGACTTGGGGACGACTTGGGGACTGGCAACTTCCTTTTACTAAGCCTCTCCTCTTCCTTCTCTCTTCTCTGCCCTTCTTTAGACAGACATCCAAAAGGTTATTCTCTTTTGGTATGTGATCACGTAGGCCGACTTCTCTGTTCGACCTCTTCGCTTCTTAGCGGTACTACTTTTGATATTCATCTCAGTCATTTACATTCTTATTTTACCGAAAACTACAGCTGAGGCAATACTTTTATTGCTAAGTGGAGAGCAAATCATTTTTGACATCATTGATTTTGATCTGAAAATCAAATTCACCTCACACGAATCAATCATTTTTTTATTTGATTTTGCAGTGGTGGCATCACTTTTGTCTACAAGTGGAATTACTGTGATGCAGGAAGGCGGACAGTTGATGATCCCTCTCTCCGACGACTTCTTCTCAACCATGCTCTCTGACGTGTTCTCTGAGGCATGAGAGGCATTTTTGACGGGTTTTAATTTTTTTTTCACTTTTATTTTCATTTGGATCTTTCATTCGTGGAATATACTCAACTTTAATAAAAATAAATTATCAATTATAGTTAGTATACAAAAAAATTTAAAAATTATTTAACTGATATTAAATAATTAAGTTAAAGTATTTTTTACAGATAAAATTATTTTAAAAAAAATAGAATAACATCTCACGCTTTAAAATATTTTTTTTAAAGAATTATAATCTTATAAATAAATTGTTTATTATTTAATAGGTAGAAACTCTCATAGTTTAAAAGAAGTTAAGAAGTTCATTCAAACATTAAATTAATGTCTACCTCGAATTTTTCTTTTTTGTCTTGGAAACAAATAATACGAAATTCTAAATATAAACGATAAAGTCGATGAAGGAAATTACAATAAAATCTTGGTTGTGGGGTTTTTCGTTTTTGATTAAATATTTCTATCAATTACGAATCATTTTTTTTAAATTTTTCCGCTGAAATTTTATTTATATAATCAATTTTTCCCGATTTATCGCGCTCCCATACTAAAATTCCCTCTTGAACATGCTTATATTTATTAATAAAGATAGATAATAGTAGTTTAACATTATTTTTGTTTTCCATAACGAATTTATAATGAAATTCTTCTTCATCAAATATTTTGAGGTCATAATTTTTATTGGTTGCGTATTTTTGAAATAAAGAGGAAAGCCCGTAATAAAGAACAGTTAAGTCGGAAAATCTAATACTTGGGTATATATCTTCAAGGACTGTATGTGTAGCAAAAAATTTACGTACCAAACGTTCATCACTTGGTATAAAAATCTCCATATAATCTGTAGATGAATCATCAGATTTTATATAATTATCTTCTGATTCTAAATTATCACTTACGTTAAAAATAGGCGTATTATTTCTTTCACTGTTTTTTTTGAGGATGACCACAAACAAAATCATCTAAAGGTCTAGTTTTAGAAGAATCAGAAAATTCATAAGTGGATGGATTTTTTTCTCTTTGAGGAACGTTTGGATCAAGATCATCTTGAAAATTTAGACTTCTAGGATTATTTGATAAACAATCATATCTGTTTGGGTTAAATGATTGGTCTGTGTTTTCGTTAGAAGGCATATCGCCATTAAATAACGGTTCTTCTGAATATCTTTTATCTAAATATTTATTTTCTTCGGGAAATAAGGAACTCTCGCGTGAGGTAAAGGTTTGAGACCCTGATTGCTGATTAAAAAATGTTTCACTGCTTAAATTACTTTTAACATTTTTTCTTTTCGGTAATGCACCTTTGCTTTGATCAAAACTTAATCTCTTAAGTGATTCCTCTAATGTCAAATCAGACCTTGATTCATCTACTTGTTTTGAAGAGCCTCTATTCATGAAACTAGGATAAGGATCTGAGTCTGAAACATATGGTCGTAAACCTATAAGAGGATCGGTTGGAAAATGATAATCACACATGGTTAGATTATGATATCCTCTTTCTGATTGACTAGGGTACATAAAATCATAAGACCTGAACATTTTTTTCAAATTACTAAAAATAGGTATCTCAAAATTTTGATCCATATTTTTAGTCAGAGAATCTTTTTTTCTAAACCTCACTTTATTGTTCTTTATCAATAAATCAAGATGATGGCAGAAAAGATCTTGTATCAATTCATCATTGAGGGGTATTTTCAACAGGTATTTACTTCTGATTTCTAGCGAAGGATAAAAAAATATACTGCTAAATCCTTTCCCCTCTTGTTTCGGAACCTCAATAATTTGGCAATTTAAATTATGATCAAAAATGTAGGACAAGTTTGATAGCCTGTCGATCATTCCACTGTCAATGAAATTTTCTTCAGAAAAATTGATATTATAAAACCCATTTTGGGCTAATTTTTGTTGGAATAAAACGCAAGCGTGATGATAATAATTTTCTTTTTCGAGGGAAAATGTAAAGGCCACTAAATTTTCATTTTCTTCTCTTGATGCTGTATTTATATTTCTCAAATATGAATATAATTGAAATGTAATCGCAAATTTTATTAATAATAACATGGTCTAAAAGATTTTTTTCGTTTTTATAATTAACCAATTTACCTTATTTGAGGATCGGCTAATTTTTAAATAATCTACATATTTAAGGTAGAAAGTAATTTAATTAAAATATGTATATTTTTTTTGATAGTCGTCTGGTAAATTGGCAGAATTATTATATTTATTGTTAGCAGCCATAACTACATAAAGACAGAAATACACTGTCTATTTATTTAAGGATCTTTAAATTTTAAAAAAAAATAACAATTTATTAATGACGTGGTCAGCAGCAAAAAATAAACCGCGTAATTTCATTATTAAAAATTTGATTTTTATAATTAAATTTCTTAAGAAACGCCAAAAATACACAAATAGTTATCATTATAAGTTTATTAGTCAATTAAACTATATAAAAATCGGAACCTTTGCTATGTCGAAAAAAAAATTAATTTGAAAAAAAACGAAATTGAAAAATTGTATATTGAATATCTTATTGCCACTCTTGTTCCTCGTAACTAAAAATGATAAAAAACGCGATTTTATTGACAAGGTAAAATAAATGTAGCTAGAAAGCGATGATATCTTGTTAGTACTACAACGGGTTAGGGACCTGAGAGCTAATGAAAAAGTATATTATATAAAATAATGTAAAATTATCTGCTATTTAATAAATTGGAATAGTTTTTTTATATAAATTAATATATTTATAATATTTAGTATATTAATTTATATAAAAAACTATTCCAATTTATTAAATAGCAGATAATTTTATGATTATTTTATATAATATACTTTTTAATTAGCTCCTTTTCCAGCTCCCTAACCCGTTGTAGTACAATCTTGTTTTGATAAATAAGCTGCAAAAAATTTGAGTGGAAGCAGAAATTATGACATACAACGATCATTTTTTAAAAGATAAAGAGCGTCTTGATTTTAGAAATTCAAAAAAAAAACGAAAAAGCCATTTTCAGGGATTTATTTTGTCGTATTCTCGAAAAAAAACGACGTCTTATTTAGTAAATAAAAATTTAAAAATAAGGTTACAAAAAATATTGATGTCACGGGGGTGTGAGTACCCCGGGCATGTGGATACCCTAAACATATAATGTTCGAACACAGTTTAATATTATTTAGTTATAAAACAATCGAATTAAATGTTTTTTTACAATTTAACATTAAAAAATTTCAATACCATTTATCGAAAAAACGAGTGATAAATTATAAAAAAATAAATTGTCGTTATGAATAATTTTCGGGATAATAGAAATATTTTTTCTACAACGGGTTAGCCACCACCTGTTCAAAATAGGAAATCGTAATTAAGAGAGGATAGAATATGATTCTTAAAAAAATAAGCTCGAAATGAATAGATAAACTTATATATATTTAAATATTAATGTAAGCTCTGACAGATCTTAATTTAGTAAATAAGCTGCAAAGCAGCATTTTTACTAATAAAGACATCCCACTCAAACTATATCTTTTTATATATAAGTTTATTCCGTCATTTCGAGCTTATTTCAGTTAGGAATCATATTCTCTCCTCCTCTGAATGACGATTTTCTATTTTTATCCGGTGGAGACTTACCGATAAAATAACTTAAGCAAACTGAAAAAAACATTTTATTAAAACCCCTATGTAAAACGTTTAGATCGAGCAACTGATCACGGTTTTTTATAGAAATATCAAACAATGATAATGTTGCTGAGTTATTGCAGGCTTTGGAAATAATTCCAGAAATTAAACAATGTATCAAATGTGATAAGACTTTAGTGATAAAAAAATATACTATATAATTTATGTAAACATTGGATATGTAATCGATGTAGATTATATTATAATTAACGAGATGATTCTTCAATATGTGGGAAAAAATACAACCATTTTTATAAATTTGCTTTTATTTTTTCAATAAGAATAATTTAACTGAAAACATATATCGTAATTGCAATATAAGTGAAGAAAAATATGAAGATATACTATCAATAATTAGGATAAAATTTTAAAAATTTGTTAATGAGAATAGGAGGCCTTTATGGGGTATATTAAAAGAAGTACAATCGACGAAACGTATTGCAACAAAAGAAAATATGGCTTATTTGATATCAGAAACCCTGTTTTGTTTTGGAAGCTTTATATTCAATACTGGTTATTGTTATTGTCAGGTGATCGAAAACCGAAAAAATCAATTTTAATACCAATAATTGATAAACAAATAATGAAAAATAATATGTTGTTTCTGATCGGTGGCCTTCATATAATAATATTGAGGGAGTATATCGTGATACCGTTAATCATAAAATTTTTTATGTACAGCAAGAAACAAAAGCTAATACTAAAAAAAAGAGAATTTATGGCTTCGGCTGAAAAAATAAAAAATTATAGTTATTGCGTTAGATTAGATACTCTTACAGAACATATAAATGTGTTTATGTTCTTTAGAAAACATAATACGGACGAGTTTTCAGAATTTATTATTATTTATAAAAGAAAAATAATTTTTATTTTTATATTTTATTTTATTTTGCTCAAGTAATTTCCAGGGTTGCAACCACCTGTTCAAAATAGGCAATCGTCATCCAGAGGAGAATATAATACAATTCATAATTGAAATAAGCTCGAAATGACGAGATAAGCTTATACATATTTATATATTATTGTAAGCTCTGAAAAATCATAATTTAGTAAATAAGCTGCAATGCGGCATTTTTACTAAATAACGAGATGTCACATCCAACATTATATCTTTTATATATAAAAGTTTATCTCGTCATTTCGAGCTTATTTCAATTAAGAATCATATTCTCACATCTCTGAATGACGATTTCCTATTTTGAACAGGTGATGGCTAACCCGTTGTAGAACCAAAAATTTTATAGAATGAGCATTCAAAATTTTTATATGCTTCTTCTATTTAACTGGGTTATATTAAAAAAAGCAGGGCACTAAACGCCACTGGCGGTTTTCTGTTTTATTTAAAAAATGTATGTGGAAGTTTTCAAAGTTTTCTGTCATTTTTCAGTAAAAATGCCCCAAAATTTCAGCCTTATGGATTAAATAAAAAATAATAAAATCTTAAAAAAATAAAAATAAAGAGTTTTTCAATAGAAATAAAACATCTTAAATTGAAATGGAACTGTATAAAGGTTATTTTATCATTTTTATAAATTTTTCAATTGAAATAGAACTTTTTTTAATTGAAATGGAACATGATGGAATTGGTGAAAACTCCACAAAAGGGAAAACTCCCCCAAATAGATTTGTGTGTAAAATTATAATATTGTGAAAAAAAGAACCGCCGGTTCAAAAATCGCCGAATTGTTTTTATAACCCCTAAATGGGTTGGAATATAAAAAAATCTTTAAAAGTAATAGAGGCTAAAATAAAATATGCTAGGAGGGTATTTTTATAATCATAAAGATATAAACATAGTATTGGTTGTCTAAATGTGGAAAAAGAATGTGTTAACTTCTCTTTTTACACCTACAGAAAAATAATACTTGTTTATATATTTATGATTATAAAAATACCGTCTCAAACTTATTTTATTTTTGCCTTTATTACTTTTAAAGATTTTTTTATATTTAAACCCATTTAGGGGTTATAAAAACAATTCGGCGATTTTTGAACCGGCGGTTTTTTTTTCACAATATTATAATTTTACCCACAAATCTATTTGGGGGGGTTTCCCTTTTGTGGAGTTTTCTCAATTTGACAATATCACTTCTTTAAATGGTCTTAACTTTTTACAAACATCGCTTTCGATACAACCACGCGTATTACATCTCTGCTTACGTAATTTTTTTTACACAAATCCTCAATTTTATTTATTCCCATTTGACATTGACTGTGTACTATTTTTACGAAAAATACCTCTTAATCAATATCTATTTGGAAATTATTAACAAATAATTAGATGAATGTCAGTTTTTTAGTAGTTTTGAATTGATCAATATAAAATTATTCGCTTTTTCAATCCACAGAAATTTTTGCCTTCTCTCCATTTCAATTTCACCATATTAAAAATTTTTACGATTTAACAATATTAATCGTTATTTTTCAAATATTTTTTGTTTATCATGGGTACATGAAATTTGTATTAAATGTCGCGCGCCCTTGACGCACCCCGCGCCCTAGGCGCAACTGGGTCTATTTCTTTATTTTCAATGCCCTTTATTTAATAAATCCTTAAGAACATGCAAGCGGTGGGAATCGAACCTGTGAACTCTTGCTTTGAAATCAAAGAATTATTACCACTGCGCCAAAGAGCTTGTATATTTGTTATCGATTCTTAATAAAATATTAAAAAGGTATTAAAAATTTTTTCTTTGTACCCCAAATGACAAGACCAATAAAAAGTGAAG
>SDVU01000302.1:0-15541 GCA_016256075.1 Dictyocoela muelleri | reverse complement strand
TAATTTATTTAATCAAATTATTTTTGATTTAAATTATTTTTAAATAAATTTATTATATTTAAATTGTTGTTGATTAATATTCACCCCAAAATTTTTCAAAATTCCCCAAATTTTTCCAAAACCCCAAAATTTTTCCAAAACCCCAAAATTTTGCATCATCACCTGATATTTTTATTAATTAATTTAAATTAGAGATTTAATATGACATGTATAATTTCAGAAACATAAAATGATCAATTTTAAAATAAAAAATATTCAAACTTAAAAAAAATATTTTATGACGATAAAAATTTTACGTAATAAAGATATATACTCAAAACCGGATCTTCTGGAAGCAATTGCTAACATAACTATCCTTTAAATTATCTAATAAAATTATTTTTTTTTAATTTTTTTAATATTTTTTGATCAAAACCATAAGGGTATATAATTTTTATAAAAAAGCGGAAAACCCGCTTTTGGCGAGTTTTCCGCTTTGCCTAAAATTTATCATATCATATATAACAGTGGTTCAGACTTTTTAATATTACGGACCTGTCAAAGTATAAAAAATAATTTGTTGAACGGTCAAAGTATAAAAAAATTGAGAACAGGCAAAAATATACAATTATTTCAAATTAAAAAACAAAATCTTTCCTAACATTGTAAATTTACAAGATAGTCGAGTAATAACGCTCTTGAATGTAAAATTTAAGTATCTTGTTTAAATCTCGCTTATAGTTTATCTAATAAAAAATTATAGAATGACATTAAGCGGTCAATAACTATAAAATATATGATAAAAATAGATATAGGCTCTTGATTTTTTAAAGGTGAAAAAATACCCTTGTGAATACACATACAGAATTATATAACAAACTTTCTACGCAACACGAACTTTTCAGATTTTAAGTAAAATTAAGTCGTCTACGCTCAGTAAAACGATGCGAGAAATGTAGAAAATCCATGTCTTTGAAGTAGAAGAAAACATTTGAAAGCCTTGCAGGGTGTGTACCACTGATAAGAGCCATGATTGACCTGTTTCAATTCGTAAAGGATTCTTTCTCTTTTGGTTTGTAGACTTCTTTGAGAACAAATTTTTTTAATTATTTATGAATAAACACAAAAAACTCATGTTATAGAAAAAATATAATATAAAGTAAGTACATGAGTTATTTATTTAGTTTTTAATTTAATCGGAAGTGTTTTGAATAAAAAAATACGAAAATATTAGAGGTGGTGGTGAAACGGTTGAATAAGACGTAATTTGTATTTATTTCGTAAAAATAACAGGGTAAGTTTGATCGAAAACACATAGTACGTAGAGTTTATCTCGAGAAAGAGCAAAAATATGTTTTTAAAAGTTGTGAAGTCACGCACCAGTGACAAATTAATTGAAATTAAAAAACGAAACATACAATACAATTCTTTAGTAATTACTTATAGTTGGAAGAAATATCAAAACTTGTGATATTTTGGTTTAATTCACCAAAGGTTAATTATAAAAAATATTTTGTAGACCCGGAAAAATTGAAAATTCACATCCAGTGCTTGAGAATATGTGGTGTTGGTTATAAAAACTCGGGGAAACAATATCCAAAAAACATTTCACTTTATGTTCAAAAATTCATTCTTTTAAAACACAGAAACCCTCTTTACAGAAATTTTGCGTGTATTGGCACGCTATAAATAAAGTAATAAATTTTTGTTATTTTTTATTTTTTATTCTCCTCAAAAAAGCGGGGTCCCATATCTTATTTTTGCCAAATATGCTATTAATATACAGTTCATTAGTGGCTGTATAGCTCATTAAGACTTGGTCTAATATTATAATGAAGCAGAAGTCTTTCATAGGTGTGAGGATGGTTTGTCGACGCGCCTAAGCAAAAAAGGTAGTCAAAAAAAGAACAAGAAAGTCTTTAATTAGCTGTTTTCTGCAGAGTCATTGATAAAACAAAAATTGCGTATAAAACTGAATCTCTGAGTAACTTAGATTGGATTATTATTGGAACAACAGAAACTAAAGATCTAAAGACTATGTTCGATGAAAACACACGGGGTAGGAAACTGTTGATGTTGTAATCATGTAATATGTAGATATTAAATTACAAATTAACTTCAGAAGTTTGGAATTTGTGAGTAAATATTTTTTTTAAATAGGAATTATTACAACTTAAACATTCTATTGAAAAATATAATGATGTTCCCAAGAAAAACACATCAATAAATGATAAATTGGTTATAAAAATGTATTAGTGGATTGATTAATTCAATTAACATTTCGATTAGCTGAAGGCGGACTAACCGGGTTTCATCCCTAAATATACAAGACACCTTGCTTTTAATATTACAGTAGATCCTCAATTTGGGGAGACTTTTTAAAAATAAGTGTCTCAATTGAGGTTTTCAATTGGGCAAGGTTTTTTCAAATTTTGATTTATGACATCTTTTTTATTTATTTTTTACATTGAAGATGGGTTAAATACTAGAAATTCGCAAAAATATTTAAACCCCATAAAATAAATTTAAAGATTACTTTTTGTATTAAAAAATATAAGAAACAAAAGAATAAATTTATTTTATTTCGAATAATCTGTTATTTTACTTCCGTAATCAAATGTTTTTCCAACTCTTTTGTAATTGAAATTATAAAATAATGTTCTTTCAATTTTGCAGATAGAAGTTGGTTTTTCGCTGCAAAAAAATTCCAAATGTTTTATTTTTTTCTAATTATATCTACCGAGTCTGCGCTGATTCCTTCATTTCCAAGATTTTGTGGTCTCCTTCTTCAATAAACTCTTCATAAACATTCACGATTGTTCTATCTAATAAAGTTTCTAAATTCGGTTCAAATTTACCGCTTTCCCTAACTAAAGAATAATCAGGCAATTATTTTGTATAACAACTCAGTTTGTTTCTTTCGTAACGATATCCCATGCTATAGATATAATTATAATCGTATCTTTTATATCAATCATATTAAAGAGATCAATGCCGTGATCAGTCTTTAAACTAACAGGTGTCTATTAAAGCAATAAAAATAATAGCATTTAACCGGCTTAATTACTCTCATGTTCAACGCTTGCAATATCGATATTGTGTTATTTTTGTAAGAAAAGAAGTTGTGCGTGACTCAACTCTAAAATTGGGTGTGATAGTGCATTTTCTAAGATTAAAAGAATCTTACTCGCTTTACCTTTCATGTTATCATTGAAATTATATAAATATTTTTTGAAATAAAAAGGCGTCATACATGCTTTTGATAAACTCGCAATATCAAAACTGACTTAGACAGGATTAAAAGAATTCATGGTTCTTGGATTTTTAGCCTTTCCTATTATAAATGTGCTTTATTTTATGCGCAATATACTACATGTGAGCATAATAATTATGTTTCTTATTTGACATTTACTCTTTAAGCTATCATCCGGTGTTAGAAAACCTTTTCTACACGTATTTTTGTAATAAAGCAGAGTCTCATCGCAATTAAATATGTTATTTATGCCAAATTCCTCAATTTTTCGTAAAATTCTGTTTTAAATGATTCCACAGATGTCATGTCAGCTGAATTAGATTCTCCTAAAATGTTTTTAAATGTTAGCTACTGTCTCCCCTATAAATTTTTTAGCCACTTATTTGAGTATTTAAACTAGAACAATTTAGCCTATTTGCAATATTTTTGCAATCATATTAATAATTGTACCGTTTACAGGGACGTTGTATGTTCTTAAACGTAAAAACCTCAAACATTGGATCGTAAAATTTTTTAAGACTGTTTATTTTATTGGGGCTTTAATGAATTGTTGGACTGGTTTTCTATAGAATTTTTTGAGTTGTTTTTTTATTCTAAACACGCTACCTTTAGAAAATCCATATTTTTAGCTATTATTCTTTCAGATATATTCTCTTAGTAAATATCATTCTCAAACTCTGCTATTTCTTGTTCTGATAATTTTTTAATGGGTTGCAAAAAATATAAAATTTATTTTCGTCCCGAATCGAAGTAAAAATAATACAAAACTGTATTTAATTTACTTTTTATTAAGGATAAAATATTTTAAAAAAGCTGCCCCCAAAATGAGGGTTTTGATTGAAGAGAGGTGCCCTAAAATCGAGGTCGGACTGTACAGAAAAAAGACTTTAAATTTTTTTTTACAAAATAATAGAATCCTAAATTTATAACGTAAAACTAAAACCAAATTTTATTCTTAATTTTCAATAAGAATGCAATTGTCTTTAAAAAATTGTATTACTGAAAAAGTATTATATTTAATAATTTTATCCTTGAAATTAAAATCTTATGAATTTTTAAAATCATTACAACTTATAATTAATTTGTTAATTTTATTCTCTACCCTAGCATACTATTTTTTTCGTCAGAAAATTAAACATACTTGGATGCGCGATTAAAAAATTATTATTTAGAGACAGATGTCTGTTTTCTAAATTATTCGTTGTTTTAGATATATCTTTCATTAATCGTGTTAAAACCGGCCATAAATAACGGGGATATATTTTTTAGGTATTTCATCATCATTTGACACATTTTAGCAAAAAATATCTCTAAATTTTTCCATAAAAGTTTAATGTCTGTAATATTATTATTTTTATCAATAATCTTAAATTTTATTGATTTCATCAATTAAAATATTTGAGGTAAAAAAGCGGGAGGTAAATAATTCCGAAACAATCCTTGAAATGCTGGTTAAATTTCTAAACAGAAACTATCTTTAAATTTTTAACTTTACAGAATAGAATTTCAGGAAGTAAAAAAACATCTAGTTATCTCTAATTGTGAAAAAAAACACAATTAAAACTAGAAATAAAGAGATTTCAAAATCAATTGTTATGAATCTCGGTTATTTCGATATATATAATCAAAAATATTTTTTATGTTTTTTTTATTATAATATATAGTAAATGTTTACTACATGATTTATTCAGTGGTTCTCAAACTTTTTTGATGCGCGGACACCCTTTTTATATTTAAATTTTCCTCGGGACCCACAAATGTAAAAAAAAATTAGAATTAAAAAAAAATAAAGGTTTTTTTCGGAAAGTGGACTACAATGAAAAAAAAAATCAAATGTAGTCTACATTTGCGAAAAAAAGCAAAATTCTGAATTATTTTATAATTTTAAAAGAAATTTTACTCTTTAATTTTTTTAATAAAATATCATTTTATATTAATTGACGCTTCATTCTGTTATTTTTAAGATTTTTTGAAGATTAATGGAACAAATATATGTATTAACTTCAATTCAGAATAAAAAAATAATGATTTTAGCTTTAATAATTATAAATGAATATGTTCAGATGTTCAAAGCGAGATTGCTATAATTATACAAGTAATAAATACTTTACTACCTACATATAGTTTTTAATTTATATTATATTGCATACTTATTAAAACTTCAATTTTTCAAATTAATTGTATTATCTATGATTTGAGTTAAGAAATATAGATTCTGTAAGAAATTTCTGTTCTTTAACGGGTTATTCACTCTCCTTATTTTGAGGAAATTGCATCTTTTTGGGGAAATTACAAAATTTTAATTTTTAATAAACAATAAATTGCAAATGTTGCTTGCTATAACCGGAAACAATTTCCGATTCTCCGATTATTTTAAATGTGAATTATGTAATTTTCTCTTACGGAAGTCGATTTGTTCACTAATAGGGCGGTGAATAACCGGTTGGTGTATTATTATTTCGTTAAAAAGAATTTAAATTATAAAAATCATAATTTTGTCAAATTTTATCTAAAAAATTTTCAATAAATATTTAACATAAATTTTTATGTCCAAGATAGTGAACTTTGATGCAGTCCACACTCCAAACAAGCTTTAAAAATCAAGTTAGCGAAGCAAGGCTGTAAAATATCCTACCATAAGGTGGACGCTTTTATAGCCTTAAGATAAACAAAATCTGAAGCTAAATATCCTAGAAAACCATTAAAAATCTGCCGAAGAAAACTGCACAACCAATTTTTTATCATCGATAGCTGAATTTGATATTTTATTCGATAATAATTTGTTTATTTATGAAATAAATGTTATAAAAAGGTTTATGGAACTCAAAAGAAATGAAAAATGGTAATGTAAGTATATCGATATATGCAAGAATTTTCTTTTAAATAAGTTCACTGGTTCGTTTCTCATAATCACTTCTTATTAGTATTTTTAGTTTTTTAACGTAGGAAAGGAGACCAAAAATAGTAATAAAATGTGTATATATAAAAATAAACCGGTAACTTTTTTAACAGATGATTTCGTACTTCTTTCAAAACACTTCAATTACCACTCCTCATTCATTTTGGTTGCCAGAAATCGTTGGAGAACCGAAAATCTTTATTTTAATTAAAATAGACAAGAAAAGATGGTTATGGTAAAAAATCCTACATTTATCGATTTTTAAACAAGTTTATCGGGAGTTATTATAATATTAAGAATAATGAGCATGGAAAAATTGGGCAAATAAGGCTTTAAAATAGTAGAATATTTGATCAAAAATAAATTTTGTTTTAGAATAAAAAAAACAATTTATTTCACATTTGAATTTTCACAAAATTTCTCATGAACCTCTATCTTGGGGTGGGCGATTTTACAGTCTTGCACCAAATAAAATATTATATAGAAACTGAATTTGATTTTTATAGATTTTTGGTTCTCACCCGAGATTCAACTCTTCCTAAAAAATAGAAATAACCATCATTACGAAGAAATTACAATATTATTCCTTAAAAAAAGCTAAAATCATTAGTTATTTCAGTTATAATTATCATAATTATATTAAACTTATATAAATATTCAGAAAAAATTATTATGATGATTAAAACTGAATAAACCGCCATTTTCGCTTATTTAAAATAATACACTTAGAGTTTCTTCTAAAGGTGACAATTTCCTCATAAAGAAAGAGCATAACCTAGGTAAACCAAATCCAGCTTTTCATTTATAGTTTTTTGACGCGTTGTTATAACATATATTTGGCGGTGTTCTAATTTTGGAGATTTGTATTTGGTTTACTCTCTTAAAAATATTTTTTTAAGCATAGCAAACTTGGGTGTGAAATTATTTTAATAAATTTTAGATTACTGAAACTGCAAAAATTACTATTCTTATTTATAAAACTTAAAAATTATATTTAAGCATTTATAAATTGAAAAAAAAAATTTAAGTGTAAACTATACAGACTTCTTAATTATTTTTGACATCATCTTTATTATTTTTGACTCATATTCATATTATTGACACAATTTTTTATTATTATTGACCCAATAATTTTTATTATTGACGCTATTTTTCATTACAAGGTTTATATCAGTTATGGATCAATTGCCCAAAGCTATAGATAAATTTTTTTATAAAGTTATAGACCTATTTTTCATCTTGTGACACATTTCTCAAAAGTTATAAACCCTTTTCTCTATGTTATAGCTCCATATTTTCAGAGCTATAGGCGCTTTTTCTAGAGTTAGATTCTTTTTTTAAGAGTTGTAGACCTTATTTTTTTCTGTATACTATTTTCTCAGTTTATAGACACATTTTTCTTGAGTTATAGACATATTTTTTAGTTTTATAGATATATTTTGAATACTTTTACAAAATTAAGCACATATAAATATTATATTAAACCAAAGCCTCATGAATTGTCGGTACTACTCAGCTCGGATATATTTTTTGAATATAAACTAGGTTCACGGATACTTAACCCCCCTCCCAACAAAAAAAATAAAAATAACCCTTATGGTCGTGACAAAAAAATAAAATCACTAATTTTAATTTTTTTTTAATTTAAAATTAATTAATTATCAATTTTATTTAAAATTAATTCATTATCAATTTTATAAAAAATTAATTAAATTATAATAAATTGTATAAAATCAATCATATAATCTTCAGAAAGACTCTTTTGATCATAAAACTAAAAAATTTTTTTAATATTTCGTTATATTGTGTTTATAAGCACCACTCTTTTTAAACCAGACCAATTTGTTTATATTATGTTGATGTGTATATCAGTTTTAAGATCAATATTAAAGAAATATTTAATAATTTATATGATTAAAAGAGTCTTTCTGGAGATTGTAATTTTAATTAATAAAATTTATTATGAATTATTTAATTTTTTATAAAAATTGATAATGAATTAATCTTAAATAAAATTGATAATGATGTAATTTTAAATAAAATTGATAATGAATTAATTTTAAATAAAATTCATAATTAATTAATTTTAAATTAAAAAATTTTTAAAATTAATGATTTTATTTTTTTTGTCGCGACCATAAGGGTTATTTTTATTTTTTTTGTTGGGGGGGGGAATCGAATCCATGAACCTCGAAAATTTTATGTTTGCTAATTCAATGGAAAGGTATCAGAAAAAATACAACAGGGGTTAAGAAAGGAGTAGTATGGAATAGTCGTTTGCAATTATGGATATAAGGGGAATGAAAATATTTTAGTTTAAAAACAATTGTAAAAATGGGTAAGTATTAAAATATACGAAACTATTTTGTGGATTAAAGATAATGTAATTCTTTCAAAATATTTACTACCGAAGGCATTAGATGTTTCATAAATCTTGGACTAAATTTAGAAACGTGTATTCATTACGGAACACCGTTATGGTAAAAACAATAAAACAAAAAAAAGTTATAAAAATATAGTGATATATAAAAACAGTTAAAATAATTCTTCAAAATTTTATTTTACAGATTTTGGAATAAAGGCCGTCTAACATAATGAATATCTATGTTCGTAACCTTTCGAAAATTGAGCCTCTTAATTGGGATAGTGGTGATTTTTTTAATTTTGTAGAATTAGACATGTTTTCTTGTACTAAAAATATTTTCTTAAGCATAAAAAACTGAAGTGGGATTATTTGAATAAATGGTATAATTACTGGAACTACAATAATTGCTATTTTTATTTAGAATTGAACTGAAATGAATATAATAGAATTGATAAATTGGTAGATAATAAATTTATAAAAGTGTTAACTATATAATTTAAAGGTAATATTTTTGAATTTTTATTGTTTTGTCTAGCCGAAATATCTGCATGTAAAAGAGAATGTGAAAAAGTACTTATACTTTTTGAAGGAGCATAAAAAAGTAGACTGTATTTGATATATAATATGTTGAAATATGAAAATTTTATTATCAAATACAGTCTACTTTTTTATGTTCTTTCCAATGTATAGGTATTTCTTTACATTCTTTAATAATTAAATGTTACAACACACATAGCTGCCAACCCGAAGAGTTGTCTCCTATGTGGTCTGTGACTTTTGGTTCTTGGTGTTCCAATAATACTTCACTTTCTAAGCTACCCAGAAGCCCTGCTGTATACGCGATTTTCGTTTTATAAATGAATCAGCAGGATAAATGTAAGAAGTGGCTTTTCAAAATTTTTATTTTTTACTACTTTTTGCCTAGATGCGTCGCCGCACTCATCTCCACACCTAAGAGAGTCCCTTCTGTTTCATTGTCATATTAGACCAAGTCTTAATCAGCTATACAACACTGGAAGAACTGTATATATACTATAATTATATAGTTATGACCGCTTAATGTCATTCCCTCATTTTTTATTAAAGAGTAAAGTCGGCGAGATTTGAACCACAATATTTAAATTTTACATTCAAGAGTGTAAACCGCTGAGCTATATGGCCTACATTCTCCTCTACATGCAGAAATTCCGGCCAGACCAAATCATAAAAGTTCAAATATTTTATTGGGTAAAATGAATGAAACCCATGAGAGAAATGTATTATAATGACAAATAATTTTACATGGACTCCAAGGGCCATTAAGAGACTCACTAAACTCCAAAAATCTTCTAGGAACCCATGAAGTATCTGAGGAGACCCTTAGGTACGTGTGGACATCTTTGACACACTGTTTCGGGGGATGCTGAAAATTTTATAGTTTAGTATTGAAAAATATTTTTTTTAAAAAAAAAGGATGAAACTTAAAAAAACAGTACACAATTAATTTGAGGCAATATTTTATCATAACAACATTTTAATTTTTATAAATCTTTTATAATTGAATTTTTATAAAATTTTCAACTTTTTAAAGATCATTTATCCTTTTTAAATGTCATTTTGACATTGATAAAAATTAACAGTCATCCAAATACAAAAATTTGATTTATGTCAAATTCCAAATAAAATATGTCATTTTAATTATAATAAAATATTTTTTTAGAGTATATAAAAACTATTACACCTGATTTTATGAATAAACATATTTTTTCTAATCATTGTGTACAAATTTTATTTCTTTTAAACTCATTTTATTCATTAGCCAGTGATAATAATAAAATAAACAATACAGAAATATCACAATTACAAGATGTGTCTATAAATAATAATTTGAATTTGATTGTTCAGGAGAATAATAATCAGATCGAGGATAACGATGCGGAAAATAATAATTTTATACAAAATAGTGATTTTATAAACACTACTGCTATCAATAATTCATCGAAGTATGTTTCTAAAATTTTTACTGAAAAAATTCGGAAAATAACTGACGAAATTAAAAATTCGGAAAATAACTTAAATAACTTAAAAAATGAAAATAACTTAAATAACTTAAAAAATGAAAATAACTTAAATAACTTAAAAAATGAAAATAATGAAAATCTAACATTTATTGAGATTCTAAACATGATAGGAAAAATTATAATACCCGACTTTTGTTCAAGAATCAAAAATTTTCAAAACAACAATGTTTTTGTAATTTATACTTTTAAAAAATCATCAGAGTTTGTAAAATTCCATAATGAGCTAGGTTCAGGTAATTTTTTTCAAACCGAAGAAATAACATTTAATTGGTTATTAAAAGACGTATTGTTAGATAATAAAGTGCCTAAGATTACTAAAAATAATCATTACACAATTTATTCAGAAGTAAAACTTAATTATAATGATATAACTATAATTTGGGACCTTTTTAGGAATATTAAAGGTTATAATAAAAGTGTTAATAAACGTCAAAATAAACGTCAAAATAAACGTCAAAATAAACGTCAAAGTAAACGTCAAAATAAAAGTGATAATAAAAGTCAAAATAAAAGTGATAACTATATGATCATTTGTATTGTTGAAAATAATAATCGCGACAGATTAATTCAAAAATTGACAAATTTTCATTTTTTGTATTGTTTCTATAACGTTAAAATTTTGTTGACTAATAATGAATTTAAAATGAGACAATTTTTGGTAACCAATGACACGAATAGAAGAAATGAAATCATTAAAAACTGTCTATTTGATTTTAATATCAATTTTGATGAAATTAATAAAAAGTTAAAATGGATTGTAGAGACGCCACTTGTTAGTATTTCATTCAAATCATCAAATTTGCTGAATGAAATTGCTTATTTGCAATTGGATGTTCTCAACAAGAGTAATTTTGAAAAATACGAGTATGGTTTTATTTTTGAGAATGGAAATATCACGAAAATTGTAATTATTAATCCTGAAAATAATCAACATGATGTCAAAGATAAATATAAAAATAATAAGAGTATTAAAGTTAAAACTCCTAAAGTTAATAACTCTGAAGATAATAACTCTAGACTAAAAATAAACTATAAAAAAGAAATCTTCGAATCATTATTTGAGGCAATAAATAAAATTAACGATTATCCGCAAAATGTCATAAAATTAATCAACCCGACTAATTCGTCAAAAAACATGTATTTTTTCAGTAAATATAAAATGAAAATAAATATAATACCATGTTGTAAACATGTCAAGTTGTATTGGGCAATGAATATACAGCCTATACTTAGCAAATTATTATGTTCCCTACAAGAACATATAAAATGTGATATTTATTTGCAAGAAGAAATATTTCAGGTTCATGAAAAGGAAAGAAATTGTATTGATGGTAGTATTGGTGATTTTATTGATTCAGAAAATTTTTTATCAGAAAAAGTAAATTTTAAAGGCAAATTACCAATAGGTAAAAATTTTTTAATTACCATTTCAGAGAAATTTAAAGGATGTAAAACGGTGTTATATATATTATATATGAGGAATTTAGGTTTGTTTTATTGTTCGAATATGAATTTTTTTAATATTAATCAGTTCGGTGTTATCGAACGATTTACTAGTTGTTTTGGATGTCCTAAATGTCAACGATTATTCTCTAAAATCAACGGAAAATGATTTTAAGATTTTAAATGAAATTTTTTATTAATTTTATTTTGTTCAATTATGATTAATTTTTATTTAATCGTTGTTACTGCTATTTTCAATTTTGATCAAAATTAAAATATAGAAAATTAAGTTTTTCAGCGGGTTAGGAACCCCTACTATAATTTTGAAAATCGTAATCTATAGGTGAAAATTGTATGATTATTATTTCAAATAAGTAAAAATCACAGGTTATCTCTAGATTTAAAAACAATATATTTTTGACAGCCATATATGGAAGTTTCTTAATTTTTATGCAAAGCGAAAAATTAGAAAACTTCTATATATGGCTGTTAAAAATATATTGTTTTTAAATCTAGAGATAACTCGTGATTTTTACTTATTTGAAATAAGAATCATGTAATTTTCTGTTATAGATTACGATTTCATAAATTATAGTAGGGGTTCCTAACAGATGGTGAACCGAAAATTATGGTACTTTTAAGTTTGTAAGCATTGGAATTATTTTTTAAATAACTAAAATATTGATATTTATGATATAATTGAAATTTTGTTTTCTAATACTCAAATATATGTGTTATTTAATAAGTTTATAATCTTCAAATCAAAATTTATAGATATGATTATTCAAAAATGAATTTTTTATAAAAAAAAAGATAATTTTTTTTAAAAAAATGTGAATTTAGCCTTTCGTTACTTATTAAAATGGAATATGCTCATTTTTAACGAATCGGATATATTGATTGAGTTTATGTAGCATTTATACATCTTTCGAAACAGTAGTGACATATATATACAAGTACTGAGTGTTGCCTCAAAAAGTGACCGGGCAATAAAAATGACTAGGTATGAAAAAACTATATAAAAGAGTTTAAATAATTTTTTATCTGCCATTTATTTTTTTTTCAAAATTTTTTATATACCAATTTAATAAGTGCCTCAGAACTAGAAGCAACCGTGATTTTTTAAAATAAAATTTTGAAAAAAATAATTGATGAATTTAATTTTTTTTTTCACCACAACTTGGTTCCCCCTTCTTGGAAATATAAAATTCCTTAATCAAATATAACATTAATAAAGCATAATAAAAATTTTGTAAAATAACGATATAAAACTTAATATACAATTATTTATTTATAATAAATTTAATGAAGTTTTTTCCAAAAAAAAATAAACTTTTAAATTATTTTTAAAAAATGTTACATAAATAATATTGTAAGAAAATATTGTATATTAAGTTTATATCGTGATTTTACAAAATTTTTATCATGCTTTATTAATGACATATTTGATTATAGGCATTTTATATTTCCAAGAAGAGGAAATAGACCGGTTACATGGTTATATTGGCTTTAAAGAATTCAAAAATTTTAACCAAGAAAAAACGAATAAATAGACTAAAAAACAATATTTTTTTATTAGATATCATAAAATGAAAATATTGGACAATTACTATTCCACATCGACGCCCCTTGTTACCAATAAAATTTGCAAAAGTGTAAAAAGACAATTAAAATAAAAGATTGTAATAAATATAATTTATTTTATCTATGGAAGTGTAGTAAATGTAATAATACTTATAGTTTGTTATATGGCTGCTCGTTATCTGAAATTAAAGCCACACCATTGTCTTCGCACACTTTGTTATTTATTTTTATTTTAATATGCTTTTTACATATAAAGATGATATGGAAAATTGAGAATTGGTGGATTTTCATGTTCAATGGAATTATTTTTTTTTGGAAGCATAATTTATAAAAAATATAAGACAAAATAAATAACGTCTAGACGAAATTCTGAAGAAATGCATATAAACGAAACATTTCGTGTAAAACAATACGTTGTTAAAAATATAGAAAAAAGTATGAATTTTTGGGGCAGTGAAAAATAATAGTAATTATTGTTATGTTAAAGAAGTTCAAGATAGTTAAAATATCTAAAATTTTTGCAATTATACAAAAAGAAAAAAAAATAAAATCTTACATTGTATTAGATAAATGTTCCGCTTTTAAAAATAGGCGCGCGAAAACTCGCCAAAAAGGAAGATATCGCGCATAACATAGTGACGAGCGTGGAGTGATAATTCGTCCGATTCTCAGTTCGCCCGATTCGTAATTCGCCTAAAAAAATAAAAAATTTTATAATTATAGAATATAATTGATTTCATTTTGTAATTTTACAATAGATTAAAAATATAAATAAATTATTTTTACGATGAAGCTATTTAATACCTTTTTAATCAATATATGCGATATTTTTTTATTTTAAAGATGATATGTAATGGCTAAAAAATTTATGCTATGAAAATTAACCGATTAATAAAAATGTGTAGGATAATTAGTCAAATAAATTATAAAATTTTGAATTTAATAAAGTTAATCAAGCCTTTTAAGATATATATTTTAGATACTTTATTATGTTAAAAATTAATAACTATTTAAAGTTACTTTCTTTATTTACATAGAGTTTTTAGTACTCTTTAAGTTATTTACAGTACCATTTGTTTCATCTTAGTACTCCTTTAACTTTTAAATATAAGACGTGATAATCTGTATTTCATTTTTCAACTTCGGGATCTCAAAGTAATTATGCATTTTTATCATGAATTTTTTTAATTTTTATACGAATTGCGAATCGGGCGAATTGCGAATCGGACGAATTGAGGTATAACCAGTGACGAGTATGCGAAAACTCACCACAAAATAAACTAAAATATATTAAGTCTAATATATTAAATATAAATATATTCAATTAAAATATATTAAATTATATTTATTAAAATATATTAAATTAAAATATTTAAATTAAAATATTTAAATTTAACTAAATTAAGACAATTAATGTAAATTAAGTAAATTAATGTAAATAAAGCAAATAAAAATAAATTAAGTAAAGAAAAATAAATTAAAAATATTAATTTAAATAAATATAAAACAAAAAAATAAATAAATAAATATAAATTAATATAAATTAAGATAAATTAAAATAAATTAAAATAATTAAATTATTTTTTAATAAATTAAATTAAATTAAAATAATGTCGAAAAAAAATCGTCGAATGAGAGTTTTCTCTCTTTTATGGCAAATTGACGAAAAACGCCATTAAATGTAGAATACAGAAGCCATAAAGATAATATAACATCATCGAATGTGTCAATAATATAAAAAATTGTATATTATGTTTCGCGCGCAGCGCGGGGCCTATTTGCAGTTCGAGACCTTCTTATATTTTTTCGATTTTTTTTATTGATTTTTTATTATGATTTTTATTATATTTATATTATATATTCATGCTGACAACATCCATTGCTGCCAACCCGGAGAGTTGTCTCCAACCATAGTCTTATGACCTTTGGTTCCTGGTGTTCCAATAATACGTCACTTC
>SDVU01000301.1:0-15542 GCA_016256075.1 Dictyocoela muelleri | reverse complement strand
ATCTTCAATACAAGTAAAAAAAAATCAACTTAAGAAATTTTAATCATCTCTAATATCTTACGCAGTCGTTCGAGTTTTTTATTAAATCTCCAAGTAAAATCGTTTAAGAAATCTTGTATAAGTTCAGTTTTAATACCCTTTCTGCGTTTTATTTCAAGATTTAATTCATTATTAAATGACTCTACTGCCTGTGTATTAACTCCAGTCTCTGGATCAACAAAGTTATATTTATAGCAAATTGTTTGGTGTGTAAAACCAAGCTCCCCAAACTTGAATATGATCGATGCTCTTCTGTTTTAATTATGCTACTACTGACTACATTGTCACATAATTTTTGTATCATTGTGTCCGCTTGTTTATTAGGTATTACGAAAGCATAAGCACGGGTGATTTTACGTCTAATTCTACAATACACAAAGCTATAATTTTATTATTAGCGGACCTTCTTCTGTGGGTTTTATTTTAAAGTTTAACCCAGTTTCATCGATTTGTACGTCTTTATTAAGACCACCTAGATTGTTGTCTTTAAAATCAAAACTACCTACACGATTTAAAAATAACACTTTTACCATTTTTATGGTTCGTTTGTCCAACCCTAATCCTTTTACTATCGCATGTTGAGGTACATCAGTGGATAATCTTATTAGAATCTTAAATGTCTGTAAAAAGGAAATTTTTAAAGTTTCAAAAAAACTTCCCATTCTTATGCTTATTCTTTTTTTATAGTCCGTACATTTTAAAGTCATACAACGCCAAGCTATAGAATCTTTAACATTATTTAAAGCCTTTAATTCTATGAAAACTAAGCATTTGACGCATATTAATTCTTTCTTGATATAATTTTCTGTCATCAAATAGTCAATGAAATCATGTAGTTTCATTCTGATGAGCATATTTTTAAATTCGTCAGGAGTCATTTTTAAGGAGTAAAAAATAATATTTTTTTTATTTTTTTTATCAGGTGCATTATATTGCCCCTGGGGCAAGATAATGCACCTGATCCAGAAGTTTAGATAGATGAAACATATTCAGCTAAAATTATTTGTGGAAAGAGAAGAAAGAAGAGGTCAGTATAATGAGAGGTGTAATCAAAGCGAAAAGTAGCTAATTTTTTTTTACAGAGTGTTCTTTCGCGAACAGAAATTACACTTATCTCTATTATACATTCAAAAAAATATAAAATATTCGTATATTATTTCGGATCAGTGAGTAGCATACAATACATTGAAGATATTGGGTATTTTAATGATACTTTCTGCCATAAATTTTTTTTTTGGATCCGATTACGAAAGCAAATACTCAAAAAATTTAAAATCTATAGATGCGCTTGAAAAATGTAAAACATTTGGCATAAAGTATTACTCTCGAAAATATTGACGATCATTTAGCTATGTTTATGTTCTTCTGAATTACAAAAATATAGAGTCCAGTGATTTTTTTTTCAAGTATTTCAATAATATTTTTTAATAATTTTATAAGGAAGTTTAATTTCTATCCGTTCATACTACTCAAATTTTCTTTTGTAAAATAAATGCAAAAAAAGAAACGTCTTCTGGGGTATTTTAATTTTTTTATTTTCAAAATGTTTGCATTTTTGATAAAAATAATCAAATATATAAAATTACCTAATTGGCGGATAAAAAAGGTAATTTTATTTATTTGATTATATTTATAGAAAAATACAAACATTTTGTAAATAAACAGATAAAAATACCCTATTAGACGTTTTTTTATTTATTTTAAAAAAATAAATAAATAGTATGAACAGTGTAAAACCTAAAATCTCACATTCTATATCAAAGCCACATCAAAAAGAACACATAAATCTCGAAAATCTTAAAAATATATATTATATTAAATGTTGACAACATAAATACTGTAAACTCGGAGAGTTGTATCCTACCATACTCTGTGACTAACTGTTCTATGTGTTCTAATAATACGTCGCTTCATAAGCTACTCATAAGCCCAGCTGTAAAGCGATTTCTGTTTTATCAATGACTCGGCATGATACAGGTAATTGGAGGCTTTTCATTAATTTTTATTTTTTACTACTTCTTTGCCGAGATGCGTCGCCCCACACATATTCACACCTAAGAGAGTCCCCTCTGCTTCATTGTCGTATTAGACCAAATCTTAATCAGCTATACCAAACTGGAACAACTGTATATTATACTATAATTATATAGTTATGACTGCTTAATCTCATTCTATCATTATTATTAAAGAGTGGCGTAAGCTTGATTCGAACCAAAATACTTGAATTTTTATAAGACTGTTCACCATTAAGCTATCTGGCTAACCCAAAGTTATAAAATAAAATGTCGCTCGCGCAGCGCGCGACATCTCCAAAACAAAAGTTTTTATTTATTATATCAACTAATATACCCTTATTTATTTTATATTGATTTTTATTATTTTATTCTATACAATTTTTCTTAAATTTTTGCGACAGCGAGAGTAGAACCCACTAGTTACTTTTCAATACAATTCATTCGAATATCAATGTCAGAGTTTTTCAACCTGGGCTATATCGCTCACTTGTGGCGAATATATTTCTAGATAGGCGATCTAGTTGTGAAAATTAGTAAAAATGTAATAGATACTATTATCAATTTTTGGTTGAAAAAGTTTAATTTTATTTTTTAAGATTTATTCTACATCTACATAATAATTTAATATTTTTATGCAAGAAACATTAATTTTTAAATTGTTATTTTTCAATAAAATGTCGAGTTTTTGTTCATTTCATAGTAAAAAATGATTTTTCTCATCATATTGATTTATTAAATTTTCTTTTCTATATATTTATTATAAAAATTACCCATTACTATGACAAAAGATAAAAAAAACGGCGTAAATACAATGCAAAATATTTAGCTTTAGGATTAATCGAGAGTCCCTATGATAAAACATTCCATTTTGCTTTTTATGTCACAAAACATTCTCTAATGAGGCAATGAAACTTTCAAGACTCCTCGAACACCAGAAAAATTTCCATGCTGAAAAAATAAACAAAGGGATTAAATATTTTCAAAAAGAAAAGAGATTTTTGAATTACGACATACTCTTACAGGCCGTTTAAAAAACAAATACTTGAAAGTTCAAAAGGACTGATTTATTCTTATGAAATTGCTGCACTAATATCTAAAACTTGTAGCCCGCATTCTGTTTTAAAACACTTAAAACTTGCTTTAATATTCTTCTCAAAACAGTTTTAAAAATAGAAGATACAGACAATAATTAATATAATTTTACTTAGCAAATATTTTTAATAGAATAAGAATAGAGGAAATGGCAGTGATGTTGCAGAACAGCTAATTGAAAAACTTAAAAATAATAAAATTTTCTATTCAAATTGGCGAATCGACTGTTAACTATAGTAGATCACTGTTGATGTCATATGCCTGCTTTATTAACAGTGATCTTCAAATACAAGAAAAAATTTTTTTTTAGAATATTTAAAAAAAGACACTACAGGAGCATCAATATTCGAAGTTGTTGCATATTGGTTCAAAGAAAAACAAATACCGATTTAAAACTTGATATTATGTGCTACTGACGGTTAAACGGCACTGATTAGTAGACATAAGGGGTTTATTTTATTTTTAAAGAATATTTGCCTACAATATTAACTATTCATTGCATTATACATCTTCATAACATAGCTGAAAAGAAAATAACCTTTATACTTAATTCTTCTTTGAATCCTGTGATCCAAGTAGTAAACAAGGTGAATACAAATCCAAGTTGTGAGAGATTGTTCCGAATTTTTTGCAAAGACAATAATGAAAGATACAATAGATTACTTCTTCACACCGAAATAAGATGGTTATTTAAAGCTAATTGCATTTCAAGATTTGTTTGTTTATTTGACACAATTATTTCTTCTCTGGAAGAAGAAAAAGAATTCGATAAAAAGAACGAGACAATGCTCATAAAAACAATATAAAGTTTTTGGCATTTATTTTCAGAAAGCTTAATGAAATATATATGAAATTACAACAAAAATTTGTTACTCTGATCGACTGTAAGCGTACTATTAAGGTGTTTACAGAGAACATATAAGTTTTTAAGAACAACTTAATGAAGAGAAACTTTAAAAATATGCAGAAGATAAAAAAAAAGAATTTTTCGTCTCTGATAAAGACTTATATAATTATTATGAATACTTGTCGGCTCTAAAGCAGTAACTTCTTGTTATGTTTTCTGATTTATTTTCTTTGCAGATTAAGACATGGATGATTGATCTTTCTGGTTGTTATATTGAATGTTTTGAGGAAAAAATTCAAGAAGAATTCATCGATCTTCAATGCAATGAAGAATTGAAATATAAATATAAAAAGAACGGGGAATTTGGATTATGGATTACACAGTCGACAAAGATTTTATATCCTACGATTTGGTCAGAAATCACCAATATTTTGTTTTTTTTTTGTCTTCTTATTTAGTGGAATGTGGTTTTAGCACAGTAAACAAAATAATAACTAAAGAAAGAAATAGAATAGACATATGTTCGAGAGGTGACGTGAGAATGAAACTTACAAATTTTGAACCATATTATAAAAAATAGTAAAAAAGCATCAAAATATGGGAAAACATTAATTTACCTCCTTTATATTTTCTTAATTCATTTTTTAATATTTATCTATAATCTAACCGAGGCTTGTAACTTTTTAATAGAAAATACACACTATGTTTTTAAATTCTTATACCTACTGTTATTATTACATGAATATTAAAATTTATGAAATAAAAAACATTTTTTCTGCCATGGTGGGCGATATTTCACAAAAAAAAATAAAAATTTTAAAAGTGGGCAGTAGTTGAAAAAATGTTGAGAAAACTGATCTAGGCAAATAAACACAAAATAAATAAATTTACTGATTATTCATTTCTAATTATTGTAAAATAACATTTTTTTCGTAATAAAAGTATTTTTTTAAAAAAAGTAATTAAAATATTGACTATATAATTTATGATATTTATAATAAATCATGAATATACAATTATTTATAAAATATAAAATTTAAGCTAGCGATAAAAATTTTCATTTTTAATTATTCATTTATCATTTAAATATATTTAATTAAACGATTATGTGTTGTGACCCAGTGGTTATTGTGAATTTGATTAACTATTGATAAGTAGGTTCAACTTAATCTGTAAACAAACATTTAACAAAATTTTAACAAAAATTTAACAAAAATTTAACAAAAATCTCATAAAATAAAAATAATAAAAATCAATATAAAATAAATAACAGTATATAAGTTGAAATATAAAAAAAACTATCAGTTTGGGGCAGCTCGCGCGCTGCGAGACCTTTTTATTATTTCAATTTATTTTTTTAGAATTTTTTATATATTTTTTTTTATTTATATATCGATTTTTATTAATTTTATTTTATCAATTTTTTTTACAGAGGAGTGAAACCTACTAGTTCATTATTGATACAATTCAATATAATCTATGGGCAAATAAACACAAATTATATTTTTACTTGTTATTAATTGCCGAACCCCAGATCGAAACCCGCCCCCAGATCAACACCTACCCCCAGATCAACATCCATCTCAGATATCACCTACCCCCAAAAAACACCCACCACAGATCAACACCCACCCCAGATCAACACCCACCTCTAATAAACCCCGCCTCTTATAACTTCAGCCGAACCTAAACTTTCTAAAATGAGCCTAATATACTCCATTTTTGACCCTACTTTCTGACAATCAGCAGTTTTTTGATATTAATTAAAACTAAAATAATTTATAAAAAATCCGAAATTTAAAAAATATTTTTAAATTCATTAATAAGTTATTTAATTGTCTTTATTCTCTTTTTAAAAGAAAAGTGAATTTAAATGTCACTAAAATATAAATAAAAAAAATTTTTTAAATAAAACAAATTGATTTCATAGTTTTGAAACTTAAAATATTTAAGTTTTTAATACCATTTTTCACTCCTTCCATTTTCCTCTCATAATCGCCTTTTTTGTATTTCTCTAAAAAGAGGAGAGAAATCCCTCCGATAAAGTATAAAAGAAATTTTTGTAGCTTACCCTTATAAATTTCAGTCGGAATTTAGAGGTGTTGCTTTTTGGTTAATTTTTAAAGTCATAAAATAAAAATAAATTATTGAAAAGTATGTGGGTGCCGATCTGGCGTAAGATATGATCTGGCGTTCGACATTAATTGATAATTTTTGTAAAATAATATTTTTTTGTAATGACTGTATTTTTTAAAAAAAAAGTAATTGAATCTCGTCAATATATTTTATTTAGATTTTTGTTAAATTTTAATGATCTTTATATCTAAAAAATTTTTATGTTATTTATAATAAATCATAAATATACTGTAATTTATAATATGTAAAATTTAAGTTAGCAATAAAATTTTAACCTTCAAATATTAAATTTATATTTAAATATATTTAAAAAATTAATTGAGGTGTTGTGGTCGAGTATAATTTGAAAAAAGATTAACAAAGAACTGGTAGGTTTTTTTTTTCTCGATGTAAACAAAAATTTCATAAAATAAATTTAAAAAAATCAATATATTAATAAAAAATCAATATGTTAATAAAAATCAATTTAGATAAAAATTTTTTAGGAAATAAGTTAAAATAATAAAAAGGTCTCGCAGTGCGCATAGGTCTCTCACTGCGTGAGAAAAATAATATTATCGCCATTTAGCTCCCTATAATTTTCAACAAAAAACAAAAGAGGGAAATTGAGAATAGTCGTAGACTATAGAAAAATAAACGAGTTCATTGTTTTAAAATATTATCTTCTCTTTCATTACAGATTTGCACATGCAATTTCGTTATTCAAAAATATTTCTCAGCTGGACCTAAATTCCTGAGTTTACAAAATACCGGGGCAAGTTTAAAAAGTCTCATTTTTTAAAAAAAAATATGGATTATTTTTCTTAACCTAAGCAAATTTATTTTTTTATTACACATAGACCGTATGAAATTAGAGATTTTTATCAATATATATATATATATATATATTGAGATTATAACAGCTACTTGATAAAAAATGATATTTTAAAAAGCAGTTGAGATTACACAAGTTGTAATATGGTATGCCTTTTACAATAATAAAATGTTGAAAGCACAAATATTATGATTTATCATATTTAATCACGGTATGTAGAAGAATAACGCCCGTTATAAGTACAGAACTTCCATTGAAAACCCTAGTAAATATAATTAATTAAATTTTTTAAAGCTCCAATTATAGATTTATTTTTTTATCATAAAAATATAAAGCTAAAATAGCTGAATTAAGAAATAAAAGAATTATTTTTATGAAGCTAATTGCCAAAAAGGCGTTTATTTTATGTGGAATAGGAACTATAACAGAAATCGATATACTGTTTTGTGCAGGATGCGTGCGAAGCAATATCATTCTTATAATGATGATGATTCAAAGGATAAAGAATATATTTTAGGCGCAATAGACTCACATCGATAAAACAAAATTCATTTTACACGTGTTATCAATCATCAAGTTGATATATTGTCAATATATTTAGAAGTAAAAACGAATTTTGTATCAAAAAACACACTGATGGATACCCATCATACCCATTTGTCGCAGAAAACATTTGTTTGAATCATAAAGTTCTTAACTTTTGTGAGAGTTTCATTAATTTAAATTGAATTCACACGAATAACAGTGAGTCTTTTTTGCGCATTTAAAAGTTACGATGCGCAAAAAACACGGTTTTATGCGATAGATATCGATACTTATTTATTAAAATATACATTCAAACGAAGATTTTTGATAAATAGCACACAGGAAAATTTGTGGTATAGTTTACGAATATGGAATTTATTTCTAAATTAAAATTATTTAAATTAAATTTTATAAAATTAACAGAGGTTGTCAATAGAATTTTTTTATTTTAAAGAAACATACCAAGACATCTACTATTGCTTGGCCATCTTTCTAAACCAGCTCTAGATATCAGGGCTTCTTTAGAAATCGTATTAAGAGTAAGGTAGCTGCTTTAGAACCTTTAGAGAATAACCGTCTTTAGGCGAGTTTTTTAGACTTGTCTGTGAAAAGAAAACAACTCGGCTAAATAAGTTATTTAAATTTAAAAAAATATATTAAAAAATCATCTAATTATGCAACTATTTTATCTAAAAATGAAAATAAATGTCAATATATTTATTTAGAGGTTCTAACCATCTTTACACACCATATTTATACATAAATATTGTAATTTACGCAACATAGTATTAGCATAGGAACGAAAATTATTTTTATTTTCTATTTTATACATATTGTAAAAATAATTTTTGATAAGAACAATATTTCCAAATTAGATAATTTTTGTATATAACATGGAACAGTTTTTATTCAATATGTATAATACAAGATATAGGTCAAACCCTTTTGTCCCTATGATAATGTCATATTGTGTAGTTAACAATATTATTTTAGAATAAGTAGTAATAAAAATTTAGAACCAGTAATAAAAATCATCTACATTTATTTACATTGATAAATAAAATTGAGGCCTTATTAGAGGTTTCTTCATATATATTTTTTTTAAAATCTAAATAACTCTTTCACAGCGCGATTTGTTTATTTAATACACAGCCGAGTCTGGAACAACTCGTTTATTGGCGAGTTGTTGTTTAGCCATATAAAAAAAAACTACGAAAAATTAAAAAAATAATGAATTAAAGAAAATTTAATATATTATCAAAAATACTTTTAAATTTATCATGATTAGTTTTTATATGAACCTCCTTTAAAACTTTATTTGAACTACCAATTATCAATATTACACATTATTACACCTTGCTCTTTACACATTTTACTTTTTATATGAGCCGTAAACCCTCAATATTATTAGCGTTTGTCCAATCCAAACTAATATCCCTTGAATAGATTTACTATTTTATGTTCAAAACACATATTTTTTGTAATTGCCGGGTAAAATTGATATTCATCAGTATTAAATTCAGTAATGACACCAATTTAACTATCTAAAAATTCTGTTAATGTTCCTATTTGCTATTAATACTCGTTTGATTTCGAAAACGGCTTTTATCTCATGAATCAATAGCTCGGAATATAAAATTTAATCTTTAACACCATCATCGGTAGATGTAGAATATCTTTTTCTGCATCCTTTAAGATAATACTGTTCTATATGTATATGTCAATCTTGCCAGGACCCCCTTAAGAAATTAGACGTTTCAAAATATATTTCATAACATTTAAGTAATTTTCATTTGAAAGAAGATATAGTCGAGATCAAAACAGCATAAAAATATTGAAATTACGATAATTTATACTATTAAATAGATAAAAAAATAATATGAACATGCTCATTTTTATTTAAATTACCACCTGTTTTTGATTTTTTTCTTCTCAATGCGAATTCAAACATCGATATAGTAAATTTCTGTTTTTACCTCGTATATATAACTGCACTTAGATATTCCTAGCATTTCAGACATGTTATTTTATTCTTTAAAATTTCATTTTTACTATAATAATTTAAAAGTAATTGAACGTCTGTAAAAATTTTATTTGATATTTTAACTTCATAAAATTCAAATTTAATTTTGCTTTTCTTTAGAATGTGGTCCGTTTTTTTAAAAAATGAACCACATTCTAATGAAGATCCAAATACCTAAAACCACAAATTCGATAAATTACAATACATTTTCTTTACGCAATAAACATTATGAATTCTTACGCAAGCTTTTCAAGTTAGTAAATGCCCCCAGAATTTTTCTAAAAATTATGCTATTCATATTGGGCCGCTTGAACTTTGTGAAAGTTTTTCTAGATGAGGTCTTGATACATTTCACAGATATAATAAACACTATAAAAGTTTCAATAAGAAACCGATCCGATTAAAATAAAATGCTTTACATTATATATCTAAAAATAAAACATATGCGCAAAAGAAGTAGATTTTCTAGGCCAAATACTCTTAGCCTATGAATTGATACTGATATAAGAACTATCAAAAAAATTTCTAATATTAATTTTAAAGACAGTATGGAAATACAATAAAATCCTAAATTTGATTAATCGATACCTGCCGGGAACAACTTCGCCCGTGAAAGAATAGAACGGCTGATAAAAATTTGTTACAAATCGCCTAAATTCTTTAATGAATAATTAAGAATTTTAAATATGGAAAATATAAATTAAAAAATATGGTTTAGCCTCCTTACACGTTCATTCTGTAATTATTATAAACTACGCGATATAGTCTTAGCAAAGAATAATAAAATTCTGTTTATATCCTTTTTATACAAATTTTACGATCATTTTAAAATTTATAAAATAACAATTTAGCAATTCCGGCTTTTATCCTAAAACAGATATTTCTAAATATGTATAAAAATGATAAAAACATTTTTTTTTCTTTTTGCTAATGCCATATTATATATTTTACATTTTTTTTAAAATAGGTGAGTGTATAGAGGGCTGAACAATATTATGACATTTTTTTCATATCTTTGTTTGTCTAAATAAAATATTGGCATTATTAAGAGTTTCATAATAGTTATTATATATATAATCAATTTCCCATGCGAGTTTTACCATAACAATTGGGACTTTTATTTGTTAATAACATTTCAAAAAAAACTCTGCTTTTAACGAAAAAATTAAAAAGAGAGCATAAGTGCACATGTTCAAAATTCGACTCGGATCCTTAAACAAAAATTAAAGAAATAAAGAGTAATTAAGAGGCTTCTATTCTATATAGGCTAAACATATGAGGATAATTCTTGAAATGGTAATTCAATAATGCAAAATATTTATAAATTAATTTAAAAGAATAATAAAATATATTTATAAATATTATTATTAAAATAATAAATAAAAAATATTTTTAATATCTAAATATATAAAATTTCTAATTCTTCTCTGCTACAATTATGAAAAAATCCTTTTTTAAATGTGTATGAGATGATCTCATTATCTATGTTACATCTCTTACTACTATTCTCTATTTTCATTGTGATTTTAATTCATCGAAAAGCTTTCAATATTATTTTTATGCTGTCCAGATTATTTTAGAAGTCTTCATTTTATGTGGGATTAGATGTTCTAAGCAAATATTATTGGCAACATATGGATTGGATGATAATAGTCTGTTGTAAATAAGTATCTGATAAATAATTTTTATTCGATTACAGCAGACAATGGAGTTTTTTAGTATATCTTGGACTCGTAACGTTTTTTTTTCTTTTGATCTATCAATACCACTCATAATCAAAGCCAGATCTTTGGATGTAGCATCTGCGTATGAGAGTTTTATTATTTTTCTACTCTTCTGTTAATCATAATTCATCTACTTTCTTTTAATACTCAATCCTCCCAAATATACCGGTTTTGGTTCTTTAACGACTAGCCATTCCGTAATTTTGAATCCCCCTCCGTAAGAGCAAATAATAATTCATATTAGAAATAAGTGTAACTCCGCTAGTTTCTCCGGACATGGCAATAATATTACTTACAAGCAGATATGTAATTTTTTTAAACTCCTATATATAGCTGGTAAAAAAAATAGTATATATGAATATTACCCTCAGATAAGCAACCCTTTCAATAAACAACTGATTAATTAGCACTTACCTTGCCGATTTTTCGAAAATTATATTATGGTAGCTATGTCGATGATGAAAACCGTATTATTGTTAATATATTCTATAGAAGTTATATTTTTTTTTCTGTACAATTCATAAATAGTAAAATCAGATATTCTGAATTTGAAAAAAATTGACGATATGATGAATCCGTCATTATGATATTAATCTATTTTAAGATTTCATTAAGTTTTTTTTATTTAGATTTGTATGCATTTTTGCTTTCATTCCCTGCGTGCATTTGCATATACATCTGTATACTAAGGACTTTTTTTGAGGCTTTTGTAATTTATTAATTAATCAAATTGCCACAACTCTCACGAGTTAATGTAGAAAAATAAATAAAGATATATTAAAAAATTAAATGTATGGGAAAAATTTTAAAATTTATATTTTCTAAGTCAATGATCATAGTTATGCGTAATTCTTTCTTATTCAATCGTATTTATTTTAGAGCAGAAAGACGATATTAGCCCCGAGACAAACATAAAATTTCCTAACTATGAAAAGAATTCGAATAATTTAATTATGCATCAAATGAATGTATTGCTGGTGTTCTAAAACAATAGAAAAAATCATTTGACTTTATATTAGAAGTTATCTAAGTATTATGTACACTATTCCACTATGAAAAAAAATATATACCATTTTAAAATATTGAATATTTTAATCTATCATTTTTTATCAGTGCCAGTAATGATATACAAAGATAACTAATACATAACTAAAAATCTACTTCGACGAGAGTTCAAAGATGGAAAAACATACATTCCGTGTATAATTACACGTCCATACATGTAAAAAAGAAACGTATAAGCATAGATGATATCTGGCACTTATCGAATAAATTACGCGTAAAACCTACAAAAAAAATTAGAAAGAAATACAAAAATTATCATATGAGGTCCATCAGCGTATATGATGTTTAAAAGATCACAATAAAAAATAATTAAGCAGAGCTTATGTTTTTTTCGAATATAGTCTTTATATAATTTTTATAATCTACAGAAACTCAGAAGGGAGACGGGAACTATGTTTTTTTGTTTTAGAAAATTGTCCTAAAATAAAATATTTTACACAAAAAGTAAATAAAATTTTTATTAATTTACTTAAAATGTTATCTGAATGAAAAATTTTCACAAATTTCCGCTAAACTAGACGGATATTAATTTTATAAACTTACAATAGAAAAGGAATCTTCTTATATTATCAGACCACACAAAACACATCATTACATTTCTTAGACAAATACAAATGCTGGATATCATCCGTTTTTCTCCATTTAACTTTTGGATAGTCATTTTTCGATTCCTATATCAAATTAAACGTAAAATTAATTATATACCCGTCTTCTCTCCCACTGGGAAAACCCGGGATATATAGCTACTGATTCAGAATTACTCTTAATGATATTTTTAGTATCATTACGTAACTAGAAATTATCTTCTCTATGGTAAGCATTGCATTCGCTCATTTTGGGCGAATGTACGGCTCTGATTTTTTTTTTCGCGAAAAAAAAAATCAAAAAAGTTTTATTAATATTTTTAACATGAATGATTAAAGTCAATGTTTATTATATTAATTTTAATTTATATAATTATTAGTTTATATTAAAAAATGAATAAAAACACTTTTAAATTGATATTTTATTTTTAAAATTTAACTTAAGAATTCCCAATATTATTTTCAAGATATTAATATCATTATATTCATTATATCTTAATAAAATAGATTTCAGCTAATTATTATAATCAGATTAATTATCTGAATTTTGGTGTATAAATATTTGCTTATGATGTTTTCAACACGTACATGTTATTTTTTCAATTTATATCCTGCTTCATATATACTTGTATTAGAATTATAAAGCTAGAATTTAAAGAACGATGCCTACCTTCGAAATTATTTGTAGTTTTTGACACTTATTTAAGTATTCGTCATGTATAGACAAAAAACTAAAAGAAAATATTTTTTTTATTATTCTTTGAGAATGTTTAACAAGTTTAAATCAAAAATAGAAGTGGGAGTAAATCATGAAAGTAAAAAGAAAATAAAAGAGGCTATTAAGGGGCAAACGGCCGTAATTGGTGATTTAAAGATGATAAATATTATTAACCGTTAAAGCTATAAAAGAAGTTATATTTAAATAAAGACGATGGTTAACAATATTTTTTATTCTTTTCTTGTAGACAAAGACGAAAGTTTCAGTAAATTCAACCAAAGAGGTAGAACCTCTTTTATGCATGCTAAAAAAACTAAGCAGTCGCAGTATCTTTGAGCGACAAAAAACCGAACTGCATATTCACAGGCAATAAATAATAATATCAGACTTGTCAAGGAATAGATGCTAGTGAAACTGATGTCCAGATTTATATGATGTGCATGTCAAGATAATTAAATAGTTAGACTTAGAACAGCAATTTTTATCAATTATAGATAAATCAGACAAAACATCCAGAATTGAATTTTTGAAAAGAGGACGTTCGTGTTACCATCGTATTTCGGACGTTTATAGTTGAATTAAAGATGTTTATGAAAGCCATTGGTGTTAGTCAAACAAGTAAATATAAAGACGCCAGCTTCGTAGAATATCTACATAGACTTAGATATATACAATAGACGACATCATGCTCTAATGATGAGATAATCAAAAAGTTAAGATGTGAGATATCACCGCAAACAATAAAATGTATATTCTAATCAACAAACAATTTCGAAAATATTATAACCAGAGTTGAAGAATTATAATAAAAATAAGATGGATATTAGTCGTAAAAATAACTATAAGGAGTTTAAGGCATCTAGGAATAGAATTGAATGTGAGGCGCTGATATCAAAAGAACAACTCTATAAGAACCATGAAGTTTTTAAATGTTTTAAATGCGGAAAGAGCTGTCACATGGCTAGGAATTGTTATAGTAAAAATCATAATAATAAGATGATCAACAATAAAATTAATGATACTAAACTTGATATGCAGAATATATAGATTAATGATATTGAAATAAGTGCATTATTTGATTCGGGTCCGACACTAAACATGATAACCCGAAAAATTGCAAAAAGTATAAAAAATGTTAAAATAAAGAAGTATTCAGACCCAGTTGAAATAAATCTATTAATTGTTTATGTGCAAAAATCTCTATATTGTCAATCTATCTAAGATCCGGCCAAAGAATACAGTTGGTTATAAAAAGATTTATTCGAACTAACTTTATTGAATTGTTTTATCCGGATGGAAGAGTCTTCACCCGAAAATCTTGGATTGACACTTTGATAATTTTGATTATTCGAAAGGTTTTCGCATTATCATGACTATCTCACTGCTTTTATACTTTTTAATGGGTGTAGATTTGTTCTTAGATGCTCTATTGGAGGGAAACTCTTTTCTTTTATAATTAATTTGATGTTATGTGTGATTTTATTATTTGACAGAATCTATATTGATTCTATAATTAATTACAGTCGTGTGTCATATACGTCATCTTTCCTCTCCCTTCCAAAGTTTAACATTTCTCACTGATTGCTTGGTTATTTTGTTTTTCTCTTTAATAAACAAACTATTTCCATTTCACAGACATTGATTATTTCGAAAGAGCCATCCCATTTACTTTCTAACTTATCAGGAGAATTTTTTAATTTCATTATTGTTACCTTCATTGAATTTTCGAATAATTGCAACTTTATTTTTTTTTGTTAATTTCTTTCTTTAAGTTTATAAGTTCATAATTTTTTGCATTAAAAATTTCTGATTCCATGTTTTGCTTTGTAATGTCAAAAGGAGAATATTTGTATATAAGTTCGAAGGGAACTTTCCTCCTCTGGGGGAGTGGAAAAAAATAAGCCTGTAAGAGGAGAGTAAAAACTATAAAAACAAAAAATATGTAAAAAAATTTCTTTGA